>OENT01000831.1:0-73138 GCA_900239685.1 Rotaria macrura | reverse complement strand
TTGACAATACTCAGACAGTTCGACATAACTCCTAGGCAACTTTACCATGAATCCAATTGACCCGAACACCACTAAGGCGTAAAGAAAAAAGCCAGGTTTGATTGGAAGGCTCGGCATACATTGCCTTAAAGGGGATGGTGTTCCCTACAACCCAGCCGAAATAAAATAAAATACAGTTGCGTGTCGTTCATACTGATCGACGGCTCCTTATTTACGGTTTTACACAGTGCAATACAAACAGTACGCCTCCTTCGACTGGAATCACAAGTGCC
Source organism: Rotaria macrura (assembly GCA_900239685.1). NCBI lineage: Eukaryota > Metazoa > Rotifera > Eurotatoria > Philodinida > Philodinidae > Rotaria > Rotaria macrura. Next base: position 72,866 of record OENT01000831.1, on the reverse strand, counting down.
GGACAAAATTTGATAAAATATGCACTGCTAGATCAAACCAGTCTTCTCAAGTCATTCAACATTTTTCGAGTCTTTTGAATAAAAATTGAAAGGAAACTCATAAATGATAATCTAACTAGCGGCTAGTCGTTCGTCGGCACCCCTAAGGGGCACCACTCACGGCTAGCCGCTGCCTAAGATGACGGTATTGAAACAAGTGATCACTCCCTTTCATGAGCATTAAAGCTGAAAGTGCGAACAAATAACGTAACCGACTTCCACCCGGGTGAATCCAACCGTTCCCGAATTCTGAAAGCTAAACTTTCTGGCCCCACGAACCATATCACCAAAGATATACTTAAGCGCTCCAACTGTTGACTGAGAGCAAATCAACCCAAATCGGGTGGGTTCTGCTGCCGAGTTAGCAAGACACCCACAGTGGGAATTTCCCGTCTAAGCATCGCATACAACCGAAACCAGATGCAAAGCATTCCCAAAAGATGAAAACAGAGACTTTGATATTACCACCATTCAGCCCAAACGCAGACTCTCAGAGATTTGCTGCATTTGCACCCACGAAATCCTATTGGTCGATCGCCCCACCGAAAAAACACCTGATTGGCTGAATTCCCCACCCTCGAAATCCGATTGGTCGATCGCCCAGTCGAAAAAACACCTGATTCGCTGAATTCGCTGCCCTCGAAATCCAATTGGTCGATCGCCCAATCGAAAAAACATCTGATTCGCTGAGTTTCTGCTGATACAATGAATTGGGTTATCTAAGGTCAAAAAAAACATTTTTCCGTTCTGTGCGACCGAACGAACACAGACACACACACGAACGAACGTTTTAACTCATTTTTCGTAAGACCCTCCTTTCAGTAGAGGGAATACAATTTCTTGTCCGCTCTCAGCCTCACTATGTAATTATATAGCCTCAGAACAGTTCCTTGACGAAAAATTGCGACTTCAAATATCCTTGAATGTTGTGACGAATTAGAAAGGGAAGAAATGAAGTAGAAAAACGTCGATGTCCTTTTAAGAATAATGTGGTACTAAAGCATTATTGTTGTCGAGGATAAAAGGAAATTAACCTAATTCTTCTTCTATTTGTTAAAGTAGATTGCATTTGAAAAATGAAAAAAATTGAAGAGCTTTCAGCAACATGAAAATTTTGCAATATATTTGATGAACGATAAAATTTTATATTGTATGAAAATCCCATGGGACGAGATGGGATGGGATGGGACGAAAATTTTTTAAAACCGATCCCATGTGATGCGATGGGCCGATTCTTAAATCGATGGGATGGGATGGGCCGACTTTTGAATTCCATGGGATGGGATGGGATGGGACGGATGAAGAAAATTTGTCCCATGGGACGAATTTCTCATCCCATCCCATCCCATTCGGAGCTCTGCATCAAATAGTCACAAATATACCAACGCCGACCACATCCTTACCCATACCGGCACCGAAACTATAGTACCCACACCCGCACTCTATCTGCACTCTGGGAACTTGGGCATTCTTGAAACTTTGATAGAAAAGACAATTAACTGTCTCAAAACTGAGAACATGTTTTCATTTTCCTCCTACAGGTTTATTCTTCTGAGTTTCTCTCCAAAAACAAAACAAAGTCCTTGAAATCGACTGATTCCATTCTCATTCTGTGGAACTCAATTAATTATGGTTCCTTTAAAAGCTTAAAAGAATCTTCTTTCACGAAGATCTAAAAGTCACAAAATTTGCTGGAAAATAGAAACAATTTCGAAACATACGAAAAAATTGGGAAAATAACCTCACCCTGTGCTATTGACTTCTGTGATACACGATCTTAAACTAGTGTTCAAGTTTTTAGGTTAGAAATTTTGCACCCACCCGTTGCCCCTACTTCCACTGTAGGGCTGAGAATTTATTGTTATTTATAACAATAACTATTTCTGTTATTTGTTGCAAATAACCCTTTTTTCTGAAGAACCCTTAACTCGATTTGGTATCTATCTCAATCTCAACTGTGCCAATTCTGTTGGCCTATGCTTTGGGAATGAATTTCCTACAGCTGTGACGTCAATCGATCGAGAAATTCGAGTTTGCATCGATCTTGTGGATTAAGGTTTGTCAGACGTTTTCTATTGTTCAAAACAATAGAAACGGATAAACTGCTTAGGCGATTATCATGATTTGAATCAATAGAACCACATTAGAGGAGATCCGATAATTGAAGTTCAGAACATTTTTTGAACAATGGAAGACTATTTTATGTGAAATACTTGATAAATAGCCGTCAAAGAATTATTCTAGTTTAAAATTCCAATATATATTTCAGTATTAATGAGTTTCTTCATGTAGCAGAGCTCACACTTTGTTAGGGTCCATATCTTTTTATTTAAAATAATATAACGAGAACCATCAGTTACATAAACCATCCACACTCACACACCCTTAGAACACAATCATCACACTGTTTACGAGAAGAGAGAAAGACATAGAGAGAGAGAGAAATAAAGAAGGACAAGAAGAAGGAGGATCGTCCATCTATATAGATGGCGATCCTAACACCTCCCCCCTTAATACAGGTCAAGCAGATAACGCCAAAAGCTTGCTTGACCGATAACTCACCACCAGGATCAAACGGCCGTTTCATAAACCAATAGATGTTTAAAATGTTGTTGTAAATTTTTACATCGAAAACTGCTTCGCTTTTGAGTAAGATCATTTGTGTTGTTGTTTTAATGTTTGCTTGACAAAATATTTCAGTAATGATAGGCTCATTATACATATGTAATGAATATTGTATCCCAATATTTACAGCATCAGTTGTGAAAGGTGAACTATAAATTTTCATGCGTAAATGTTCAAATACATCAAGACCACCGGACACAGCACTGATATCATGAGGTATTAATTTTCCCAAATTTAAAACATAAAGTGATTCATCCTTAATTTGATCTAAATTCATCGATTGTAATGGAATAATTGATGTTTCATATTGATCTTTGTTACTTAATGATGTTTCTTTTGTTGTAAAAACTATTCGGTTCATTTCTGAAAATTGTTCAGGAACTGTTGGAACATAATCAGCTGTAATAGATCCAGTTAACATACGATTATCTTCACCAATGACATTTAGTGATGCTGTAAGATCATGTCTATCTGTTATTTGATGAAGAGTAAATTGATTTTGCTCAATTAAAGGCATGGCTTGTGTAGTTGTATTATCGTCTTCTTTAAGTAAATTCATAAATGCAAAGCAACATTGTCTTGTATTTTGTTTAATGCCAGTTTCAGAAAGATGTAATATATCAAATAAATTATCGGTATTTCCTGGTAATTTAAATATTTTTATAAATTTTTCTATAAAAAATGCCCATGTCAAAAAAGAATGTGTATTATCATAAAACCAATCTTCTGCATAACCTTCTAAACATAAAGATAAATAAAACAATTTTTCACTATCTGTTAATTTAAATATATGAATTGCTTGTTGAAATTCTAATAGCCATTTTGTAACAGGTTGTTTCGAATTTTCCGAGAACTTCGGTAATTGTTCAATAATATGCATTAACATTTGTTGTCGAATGAAATCAGTAACAGTTTCTTGAATATCAGTAATTTTCAATTGTTCCGTTTGAATTAAAGATGATGTAGTCGATTCACGTTTTTCTAAGTTCGATTCTTTTTTATCGAAATGTTTAAGAAAATGTTTAAGAAATAACAGAAAATTTGGCATTTCATCAGAGTGCATTGTATACCAAATTAAAGCTTTTCCAGTCAAAATATTAGAAATGTGATCATTTCGTTCGATAGATGTAAGTTGTAGTGTATCAAAAGTGTTCAGAATAGTTGTTAACCACTTGGTAGCATCACCGTCACCATTATATTTTTGTATCGAAAATAATTGTTTCGTAATGAAAAATTCACGTTGTTTATCTGTTTGAAATTGCTGCTGATCATTTAAATCATGACCAACATGGTTCTTAGTACTTCCATAACATTCAGTACAATTAGCATTAAGAGATTCATTCATTTTCAAAAATGTTCTTCGTATTAGATGTTGTTTTGCCTGCCACGCGGAATTTTATTTTATTTTATCTTTTTACTTTTATACGTAAACACCGGCTAGTGTACCATTGTTAGGGTCCATATCTTTTTATTTAAAATAATATAACGAGAACCATCAGTTACATAAACCATCCACACTCACACACCCTTAGAACACAATCATCACACTGTTTACGAGAAGAGAGAAAGACATAGAGAGAGAGAGAAATAAAGAAGGACAAGAAGAAGGAGGATCGTCCATCTATATAGATGGCGATCCTAACACACTTATAACTCAAAACGGGTGATATCGATCGTTTGAATACATAAAATCATTTATGTGCACTATGGTGAACCATCTATGTCCATTAAAGGGGCACGCCTTTTCGTCATTTTTCTACTTTTCTCTTCGACCAAACGTGTTCATCGAATGAAGCATCTAGATGAACAGAAACAAGTGGTCAATTCAGTCTATGATAGAACAAGAAAAGAATTTTCTGATTTCTCTGTCATTCACACATTTCTCTCATAACATTCGATTGGATCTTTTGTGCTTTTCTAACTGTAAATTGGTATACTTCAAATCATGTCAACGGAAGAAGAAATGGAATATCAGTCTTTTCCGTCTCCATCTGTCGATGGCACAATTTCTTCTGCTCATCGCCGTTCGGTAGCCCGAAGACGGGATCACAGTTTGAATTCTTCTAATAAGCATAGTCTTAACCGTACTTCGAGCCAGACCACTTCCACACCAAAACCAACTCGTGTTAGTGGTCGCAGCTCAAATCAATCTTCAATCAGCCAATGGATCGGCAATTTCCAAAACGAAAAAACGGGAAATGTTCGTATTTCTCGTCATTCACCTATTCCACCCCATCGTTTTCAAACGTCAGTCCCACCGTTGCCTTTTAACTGCCCATCAGATGATGAACAATATCTGAAATAGGAAATGGGTATTACAACTCGAGTTGGTGAAATGAAGAATGATGAAGGTCTATCATATTTCACTCTTCGATTAGATGGACGATACGACTGCAATACTTGTCATCAGATAATTTCTATCATATCTTTGGAAATAAAGTAAGAAGATATTTTCAATCGTGACTGTAAAGAACAGAAAATTTGAATAGAGAACAGCTGCGTTGTTCAATGTAGTCGTTTTATCTTAAAGATGAGCAATGGCTTCTAATAAGAAATGCGCGTTTGTTATTTTAATAAAATGAATTTATTTGAATAATCAAACCAAAAACGTTCGAAATAGTACACATTTATTCAACTAGAACAAATGTTAAATATTTATTGATAACAGTTTCATTTACTTTTCTTGGTGTCTTTGGTTCCAACTATTATTTGAATTGAATATTTTGTCATTTTTTTCACTTTGATATATATACGTGACATATAATGGATCAGCAGCTAATATACGCCAATATCTCTTCGTTAAACATGATATTGCTGCTGCTGTGTATGATTAACAATTAGCTCAAACCAAACGAAAACTTGCTGAATCAAACGGCATGCTATAGCAATGCTTCCAAAGATTCGTGAAAAGCGGCTAGATAGTCCAATTGTTGGTTGTTTTATTGATTATTTGCTGCCATCTACCACATTCATGAGATCCGACATGATCAATTAACTTAAAGCGTTTGATTCTCGATATGAACCTCCTAGTTGATTTACTATTGCTTCTCAAGTAGGTGATATTTACCACAAATACGTCGATCAAGTGAAGGTGAGTTGATGACTACAGTGGAAAGAATACAATACATCAATGATTAGTATATAAGCTTAGCTTTCTCGTTACGTTCACTTCAATGATGAAGTATTTCTAAACGTCAGTAGTTTCGTGCGATGAACAATTCATTTTGACAAACAAGCCTTGGTTTTAATATATGAGTAAAGTCAAACGTTACGTATGATCAGTAAGTGCGGTAAAGAGGAGAAAAAGAAATATCTTATTCAAATCTACTTTTACTTCTGCTACAAAGATCTTTCGATGTATAAAAGGAAACATTAGGAGGTGGGTGTAATTATACGCAGTACGAATATCGACCATGACACCTGAATCAACCACATAATTACATCCACACTAACACTCGCATCTACGCCTAAACTCATGTTCACACCCTAAATTATCATTTACTATTGTTCGGTTGTTGCTGTACAGAGATATCCGCATCCTAACCCACATCCTACATCTGACTAGTTGTTTAATTTCAATTTTATGTTTATTTTCCCATCGGAAAGAATATCTTAAGGAGAAAAAGAGTTCGGGATAGGCGATGGAAATAGAAACAAAGTAGTCTGATCTTATCTAGTCAATTTTCAAACGTTTCTGAACAAGTCCAAGCAATGCTGTAATCGCGGATACTATCATCGCCACTGCAGTTTTCGTGATGAAGTTAATATCAACTGTGAGACCAAAAATAGATATCATATATCGATTTTGATTGACAACCAAATATTCATTTATCGTAGTCAAATAGGTAACTTTCGCCGCTTTCTCTGTCAATTTAAGTTTTGATGGCTCATTAAGTATTTCTTTTTTCGTGCGCACTATTAATTCTTGTACTGTAGTTGTTGCGGTAGTATTAATTTGAGCAATACCAATTAGAAAAATAATAATAGTGATCGATAAAACCACAATATCAAAGATTCGAAGAATTCCTGTCAATCTTGCAAAACCAATTGGATATATGAGTATTCGAATTGTAGTCACAATACCCAGGGTGAAATCAAGAACGAGTGCACAGCCAATGGACGTCATGGCGAGCTAGATAAGAAAAAGAAAAGAAAGAAAATATCAATCAAATCCGATCCTATATATTATATTTTTACTTGATACTCGATCTTGTTATTCATGTGAAAAACATTGTGCAACTGTGCCAAGAATAGACCAAGATTAGTTGAATCTTTTAAATTCAAATAGCAGACATCCTTCTGCATAACACTATATTGGTTACTATTCGCCGTTTGTCGTATAATGCGACTGAGTTTTACATAGAGAATTATGGTACAGATGATAAGCATACATAATCATAAGTATAAATATTAAATTGAGAATAATATTATGAATAATAAAAGAGATTTCAATAAAATGAATGTAAGATGGGCGTGCGGTATTTTCTGGATATGTATAAATCGTAGTATAGGTTCGATAAATTGTCGGTAGACACGCGTGTATAACAACGACAGTGAGAATAAGAATGAATATGATTATGTGTAATGCGATTGATAACTTGGGTCTTTCTTTTTCAAATTTGTACAAGTCAATGAACAGATGAAACAAATTATACCAATAATTTTTCTTATTACGATTGCTAGATTCTTTTTTTTCCGAAGACGAATTATTTTTGTTACTCCTTTTATTTGACTTCTGTGGTCGTTGTTCTTGAGGAGATTTCCATTCTGCAATTGTCATTGAACTACGTTTACCATTGATCAATACAACTACCTTCGCCTTTTGTTTTACCATGTCCATTTCAGATTCACGATATAATTGTTTCATTGGTTTATTCTTCATATAGTCATTATTTACGTTATTATTTCCTGTTGCATACAGATAAGCAATTATAAGAATGCAAAATAGCAATCCCAATTGCCAAAAAACCTCAAGCTCACTGACATGCCAATTAACACTATCTTCGTAATAGACATAATAGAGAATAATATTGATGATAATCCAGTAGACAATGCATGCTAATAGTGCTCCAATAATCGAAAAAAACGTGATAATCCATGTTGAGACGATCCTATTCGATGATGATGAATCTTTGTTTCGCGGTATATTACGGAGTATGGTATAAAGAACAACGATCGGTAGAAAAACGAAAGTTACTAAAAATAAACCGATGTGCTTAAAAATAGTTGATGTAGAAAATGGACTTGAGTTCTCTTCTGAGCTTCGTTGAAGATGCTCTTTCAAACTTTGAATTCTGACTGATATTTGCTCGATTTTTTTGTTCATATCATGTAATATTGGCTCTTCCTGGGAACCCGGATAACCAAATGATTGAATACGTAAATGTTCGGTCAGTGTATCGATAATTAATGTTCGAAACCCTTTGTCATCACACAAATCTTCATCTTCTTTTTCAGGATTTTCTTGTTTGTTAACAATTGGTAGAAGACTATCGATAGTCAATTCATTTTTTCCCTCATCGATATATTTCAGTAGAGCTAATAGACCAATGGTCCGTTCACGTTGATCCAAATTACCTGATTTATCTTTATCGCAAAATAAGTAAAAATTATATATCATGTCGGAAATGTTTTTGTTTTTTGGTTTGGTCTTGGATTGGATTGAACCCGTTGGTGATTGACAATGAAGGCTTGCGTACAAGCGAAGACGAATGTACAAGGTGTAGGCATAGTTTCGATACAATTTACTCTCATAAAGTTCATGATATTTAGACGGTTGCATCGTGTGGGACGATGGCGTGATGTCCGATAATTGATGATGTTCAGAACCAACATTCAGTTTATTTTGTGGTGTCAGAGATTGCGCGCCTTGCTCTTCTCCACGAAACACAAGGTCGAAGATAATGGGCATCATATCCTTGTTAATAGGAATCTCATCATTCTCTTTCAATGGGCACACGTCACCAGTTAATTCATGCATGTGATAGTATATCTTGCAAGAGTGATCGTTTTGTTTGCGTAGCTCGTTGCAAACAGTGGTCTTGAGTTGATCGATCGTCACATTGTCGTCAGGACACCTGATTCGAAACATTCGACATTTATCGTTTTTAGTTTGGTTCTGCGTAGAAGTTGTTATTAACACGCCTGAACTTTTCGAAAGTTTCTCCGAATAATCGGATTTGCATGAATCTACATACTTCAAAACATACATAAGAAGATTACTTTCTATCAAATATACTTTCGTCGGGTTCACTGAACGTATCTTGTTCTTCGTGTAGTGGTATAAACAGAATGTATAGAACTGAATTGGAATTGAATTGTTCTGTTGAAAAACTTTTATCGTCAAGTAGACGATTTTTATGTACCAAGCAGATAGTCCACTCTTGATGAATAAAACAGAGAAGATGAAATACAAGTTTTATTTAAATAGAGTAACCAATTCTAGAATATGACATTTATTTGTTAAAATTTACCTGCTTTATTTAGTTGCTTTTTCAATATGTATCTAATCAACTCGTCCTGGCTAGACCTGAAAGGTATTTGATATTCTTCGAACAATTTCTCTGCTTTGGTGATACTCTCTTGCCCTTCAGGAGCCATGACCATAACTTTCAATCCTGGACTATATCGCCTTTCTTTATTATTCTGATGATTTGTTTTTGGTGAGCAAAGCGGATTTTGTTGAGCCACGTCTTTTATAACGCATGACTTTGGTGAATAATGTTGCTTATAAATGGATCGATTTTCAATACAATTTTTCTTCGTGAATGAATGTTGTTGAAATCGATCGACCTCCGCCTTCGATACGTTGCATTCAGTAACTAGATGCAGAGTCAACCAGAGACGATGAAAAACAGAGTTGTAAAAAGAAACTTAAGTCTTCACCTTGTCCTGGTTGAATTTTTGTTTGCTCGAATATGTCGTATAAATCTAGATTGGATGACATGTTGCCAATTTAATCAACTTATCTTAATTACAATTATAACTTTTCAAGTAGACTATATTCATGATTGAAAGATTTTCTCGTTGTAAAAAATTGCAAATTTATTTATAGACGGAACGACGGATTGAGAATAAAGCAATGATATTGGCAATACAAGAACAATGTAAACTGATTTTGTTCATCTAATCACGTTTCAAACCACTCAGTCGACTTTCATAACATGAACACAAATTTAGATCAAATGATCAGTCTCGAAAGTCGAAGAATGACGCTTCAAGTTCGGCAAAACATCATTGAGCTGCACGTTTTAGTCTGGTTAATTAAAACAAAAGTTGATTATTTTCTTTGTATTTGAAGGATGTATACACCCCATGTTCTTTTTCTCAGTAAATAGATAACTACTGAAGATGATTATTGTTCCTAGGAAGTTTTCAGAAATTTAGACAGCTAAAGGATATAGGTGTGGTTGCTGACGTAGTATCGATGTCATGCAATGTGAATTAGGGAGCGGATGCGAACCAGAGTTTGTATTGATACTCTTCGTTTCACATCGATTCCAAACCCATATCCACACACACACACACATCCCAACACCCCATTTTTTCGATGTAGAAAACAGAAAATAATTTTCGCCGTGCAGTCATGCATACAAATTAGCATTTGGAAAGCAACTAAATATGACGTCAAATAAATCGATTACGTGCCTAAAAACATTGACTGAGGCTTTATCCAAGCTCTGACCCAAGCCTCCAACTCCGGCCCCTTTTCGTTTCTCTGTAAATAAATGATAAATAGATATAATTTTTCATAATCTCACACATTATTTCACTAAATATGAGAAGAAAACGAGTTTATGCAACAAAAATAATTGAGAAGTCACAATCTAATATCTTATAGAGTTGTTCAGCTTCTAGAATCAAAGTGTAAATTTTTGTTGCAAATCTTACTGTGTACACTTTGCTTTTTGAAAGTAAAGTGTATATTAGAACCTGCAGATGTTCTATACATTTTGCTTCCAGCTAGTGCGTGCTATTGAAAACACCGGTCGCGATTTAGTTTGAATATAATACGACTACAAAGTCGGAGTCATGCTAGATTAGAACCAAATCCCAATTCGCAAAATGCAACTCTTAACTATACTAACGATGCCCACAATCCTAAGACCCGAATTTAAGCGAAATCAACACCTAGAAACTAGGTCAGAAGAATACTTAATTCCGCCAACCGAATTGGAACCCAAGTCAAAATCTCTAATCTATTCAAGTTTTATTGCCCCGACAGTCCTATATGGAACCGGTCACATTTCTTGAAGACTGGTGTCGGTACTAGTCACATACTGGTCTAGCGGCAAAAATTGGTATACCAACATTAGATCAGATGTCAAAATGAAATAGTGTGTCGCGTAGACCTCTCACGATTTACCAAGTTATTGCATATGGCAGAAATAGGGACGCAACGGTTATACTAACTTTGAAATCAGTCAGCTTATCAAGAACTTATAGTGATTATCGGTGGGTTAGCACTGCTGCTGACTTCTCCTAGTAGAATGACGTCTGAACAATACTAAAAACAGATGATCACCGTAGATTTTTCACGCGTTTACAGGCTTCACTTATCTCAAGGATAACGTCAGAAAGTAAGGTAAATTTTTAGTCCTGCTGAGAAACCTGTTAACTATTATACGACCACATGCACTTGGTGGTTTTATTTTAGGTGTCACACCTACATAACATTAGAATTTTTCATTGAAGTTTCTGAAAACTAGCCTTCCAATAAAACCCTTAAACGAATGGTTGATTAACTTGGACATGCAGTCTCAGTATTTATCAAATCCATGTTTTTGAATCAATATTCTTTGCCTCAGAGGTTCATTCCTTCCAACAAAAGAATATTCTGATTCTTCCATTATGTCGCTTGCCTCACGGAGACGTCTATTACCGGTGCCGGTTTCATCTACGACATGTAATCTACAATGATCTGTCACGTCACCGATCTAGCACTATAACAGATTTACTAATTTTTATTGTCGGAGTACCTACCTTCGTCAGTATCCTTTGCAAAAGGTTGTGTTTATCATGAAAGATGAAAGTCGAAAGTAATTTGTTGCTATTTGAATAAAAAGAAAAAAAATAATATTCTCACTGGCATCATGATTGGTAGGATGTTGCGAAGGAAACTTCATCTGTTTGAAAATATGATAGACTCAACAAAAACGAGCGCTTCTTTGTTATTTTTTCATTTTTCTAGTGCAAGACAGTTGTATTCAAACATTGCATCTTAAACAAGCTTCAACTACTAAAAGCTTTTAATAGGTAATCTGTATAGAAAAAGACCTTGAGCGCTATAGAGAAGTCTCAAGTGGATATTCACTGAAAGAGACTTTTGTATGGTTTTTGTTTTGAGATGTGATATTTTTCTTTTTAAAGCTTCAAAAAAATATCTTCTTGCTCCTTTCATTCACTATTAAATCAAACAGTGATTTGAAAAATTTAAGAATATTTCGAAACAATGGGTTTCTTGCCTTCGCATAGTGCTCAGCGATCTCAAGTATCATACTTTCGAATAAGAAACGATTTACTGGTTCTATGATGCATTCAGTAGACTTCGCAAGATTAGCCATGAAGAAATCGTACTCTGAATAGTAATGAATCACACGTGGACCTCAAAATATGTTGAGTGTTTCTTGATCTTAGTTGAATGATGATGACGAGATTGCGATTCTTCGATTTCATTCGTGCATAGTTTGAATAAAGGTTTTTCATGCGTACATGAACAGGAAATATCTTGTCTACGTGATTCAACCGAATCACGGTTTTCTTGATACGGAAATTCATATTTTCAGGGTAGATAAGCAACTGACTTCTCAGACCCTTCATGTGCAAGGAAATCTCAAGCGCATCTTTATGAGCAACACAAAAGTACATTGTCACTTACCCGACTTGAATCTATCACATCACACTTAAGTCGAAACAGCTTTCCTGGTAATATTGATTGATCAACTACCTTGCTGAATGCTACGTTTAAAACATTCTAGCCGCATAAGACATACTTTCTCTTGCTTCAGAGAATTAAAAATCATAGGAAACATAAAGTTTGGTGGGGAGCGAATCGGGATTCACTGGCATGATTAACAGGTTTGAGTGTAGTGGTGAATTAGGTTTGTCCTAAGAATGATGAGAAAAACTACATCCACAATACAAACTAGTACAACACCCCGTCGCCCACAATCTACTGGTGAATAGAGAATTCTTTCAATGCTAGGCTTATTAACTATTTATTCTATCGCCTTATGGCATTTCAGTGAATTAAATCGATATATATATATATAATTGTATACACTACTTCTTTATTATCGACAAAGAATATCTTTCGATGCATTAAAGAAAAACTTCGCAAACAGTAGAGATTTGAATACATAACAGTTACAATACACAATTGTTGTATATATTCTGTTTTATTTTACGACAGGTCATCATTCAATAGCATAATATGTTTCTTTTAAAATTGTTAAGTATTAGAAAAAGACGAGACTACATAAAATCGTTTTCTACGAATGATTCACAATACTGAAATTATCAATTGTATGAAATTAATTTATTCCATCGATTATTTTTGATTGCTTTTCTTTTGACCATCTTAAACATTCCTTCATCAGAAATTATTTTTCAAGTTCTTGTCAGTCAAAAACATGATACTACGGTTTTCAATGTCATCTCACCTCATATTGTTGAAAAAACCTCAAAGTAAAAGATGGAAGAGCACAGAAATTATCTTGCCAAAAACACTTTTCAACATGTCTTGTCTTAAAATCATTTTGGTTCATTCCGACGATTCATCCGGAATCTTTTGCAGTTCATATCAAAGAAAAATTGATCCAATAGATGCGTTCGAAAAAAAAGGTTAACTTTTAATTTGATTCGATTTAATAGAAAAGAAACGTAAAGAAGTTATGAACGATTCATAGCGAAATGAGACGATTTTGATATTCATTTTATTTTTATTTCAATCTTTATTTTGTGTGCCCAGCTTAATATTCGATTATCTCAAAAAAAAATGAATTTTTCAAAACATCTTTTTTATTATTATAGTATCATATATCTTGTTGTATCCTACTGTATAAGCATACATCCAGTCGTATATTCTCTAGTTCCAACAAGTTGAGTGATTCAATGAGTTTCTCTTATAAATGTTTTTGTTCGTTTCTTTAATCAATCTCTGTTTATATCACTTGTGTTCAGCATAGGCAATTCGTGCAACATCAATTATCACCACTTTATATTCCTGTTATTCGTTATCTCTTGCACAATACGAATTATAGACTGTTGACAGCGTGTAGTGGTGAATCAAGTTAAAGTGAAAACCCATATACTAAAATTCTCTCATGAACCGACAATTTCTATTACTGTATCTTCTGCCATTTGAAAACGTCTAATTTAAGGAATTCTTTTACCAGCTGAATATCTATCACACGATGGATTTATATGCGCCGAATACAAGCCGTGCTACAAGGAAAGCATTTGACGCTGAAAAAGTCGATGTACAATTGTTGAAAGTATGAGAACGTAGATTTTGATTCATTCGTTTGAAGGCATTTTCTAGGCTACTTGTAGAACGTCATGTAGGGTCAAGCATACACTCTTCTCTGCTTCTTTTCAACATGCTAAAATGACTACACACATAAAAAGCGCAGGAGAAGGAAAAAACCCACGAACCCGGTATTCAAATCAATGGCAAATAAAGAAAAACAAAGAGTATAGTATGAATCTGAAAATAAAGAAGAAAAAATCCAAAAAAAAGAACGAGAACAAAAATTTTAGGATCATAATAAGATAACAGTATAGGCCAGAAAGGAAACAATAAATTCGAATGAAGTAAAATTTATTCTATATCTCCTTACTTAACATGTTATTGAATATTTTTCTTCGCTTGTTTTAAAAAACAGGCGACAATTCTACACTCTCGCCTTCGAACTCCACAATCTGAAAGAACAAGAAAAAAACCCTCAGACGTATCAAAAAAATTTCATGTGAATCAGTGTTGCTATAGCTTTAAAACATATGATTCACTAGCTGAAATTCATTCGTTGTAAGTTTAATGAAGATTCAGTTTTCGTTCGTTCTTAATCAGTAGTTTAATTATAACCATGTCGGCTGGACATGCTTTTTCGTATTTAACTAACGAAAACCTTTTCGATTGCATCCTTCGTAAGTCTTTTCATTCATGTTCAATCGATATGAAATTCAAAACAAAAGGAGAACAGAAGTCTCCAAATTGCAACAATAATAGGGATCATGGTTTGAAATGGAAAAGGCAATCATGTGTCTATTTATCTTTTTAAATTTCAGATTGCATTTGTGAATAGATAATACCTGTTGATCTCATTGAGTATGTCCTTTCAAAGGAATCATAATCACTTAATTATACCTCCTGTTGAACTTGAAGACATGGATACAGACACCACAAATGTCGATCTATCATATCCTGATCTAGTAAGTTGCCCTGTTTTTTTTTCTTTAAGTGTTTCCTTGATGGTAGAGTGTCTTGCCTTCACATCAATTATTTTCTTTCCAAATACACGAATGGAAAACGAAATTTCATCATGACTTGTTTGTCTACAGATATTCTGACAGATTTTGCACACGTGCACTTTGAAATTTAAGGGTAAATAATAAAAGATTTTCATTGTCAGTGACGTAAGTAAACAGAAAACTTCAAAAATAACTGACACCAAGTCAAAGTAATTCATGTATTGTTAATTTTGTCGTCTCTGTTTCTTATTCAGCCTCTGATTGGTTCTGGCGTTTTATCTAATGATATTGATGATACCGAAATAGCTAGACAACACCAAGCATATATATTTTATGAAACATTAACGAATAATAATCAACCATCCCAAGATATTTCAACATCATTCGATATGAGACGACCACAAGATGTAGATGCTGATGCTGCTTATGCTTTTCAACTTCAAGAAGAAGAATATTCAAATCCGAATTCTCCACCTGCTGTGTCAAATAGAAATAATTCAAATGATAGAGAATTTTCAACCTTTGTCACTAATTTTGATAATAATCTTACAGAAAGTGATGCAGCAATAGCTGCACAGTTACAAAAACAAGAAAATCGTAACCAAATGAGATTTAATCAGAGAGGCGATCAGCAACATTCACGAATTACAAAAAGACATGGAAATCGACGACCTAATGAACCTGAGAATAGATATGTTCCACCATTCTTAAATCCTTCGAATCAACATACATCAGGTCCTTCAAACAATACGCGCGCTAACCCTATCAGTGATCTTCCCCATCAACTATTTGACTCTGTAATACAACCATTTCGTCGCCATCATCATGACCGTCGTCCTGGCTCTCAACATAGAAATCTACTCACCAATGATGCAGATTTCGGCCCCAATGATTATGAAGTAAGTTAGTACACTTTCCATCGTGCGTAGTAAATATTTACTATTTTCTCTATCTAGAATTTGCTTGCGCTTGATGCGGGTATGGGAAAAAAAGCTTTAAATAAAAATCAAATAAATCAACTACCAACGGAAAAATTTTGTCGCTTACCAAACACGACTGACGAAGAAAATAAGTGCAGTATTTGCTTGAATGATTTTGAAGTCAATCAGATCTTACGTCGATTACCTTGTCTACATAGATATCATCAAACATGTATTGATAGTTGGTTAAAAGTAGGTCAATTGTAAATCACTTTATTGAATAAAAAGCTATTTTCATATTTCTTGGTAAACCTAGACTAGTAATCTGTGTCCAATTTGTCGACATGCAACTCATTAATTCAATTTATTGTTCTTATTTGTCATAATCTTTTATACGATGGATTCTTCTCTTGTTTTTACGATCCTACTTATTTACAATATTCCATGATAATGTGATTTATTCCTGAATAAAAATATGATATTCTATTCTTCGAAATGATCTCGCACAATGCCTGAGGTCATTTTATTTTCTGTTAGTTATGAAACAATGATGCCTACGATGCTATAATTATGATAACCAAAACCTAAATGGGAATATTTTTATTCAAATTTAATAAAACCAGATGATGTTAAATCGATTTCGATCGAGTGAAATTGAATTTTAAAAATAATTTAAAGTAAATCAGATCTTATTATCAAATTCAACTTGATTAAAGATGTAGCCAATTGTTGTTCTAGCGCATATCTTAAGTCATCGATATCATACGATTGTCTTCTTTATTCAGTTATCCTGAACGTGAAAACCTGCAATTGAGAAGATGAAAGCAAGAGTTGTTTTTCAACCAAGGAACTCAATTGAAGAATACTTGATTTTAATAAAATATTCATCTAGAGTCGAATATTATTAAAGGCCTAGGTTGATCATTTGTAAGGATAAATGGATCATTCATCTGTAAAAAAATAATGATTGATAACATCATAGTGAGAGTTTTGCAATCAATCAAATGGATCTCTGAAAATTTCGTTCTATAGTTTATGCCATTATTTCATTTTTCACTCCTGTGGCCCTCTGTAGGTGGGCTGCTTGCAGATATTACATAAGTTGCTTTTCAAAAGTGCTTTAATACTAAAAAATATCTGAAACTCTCTCTGGAAGCCTGAAAAACCAGTTTTGGACCTGAAAGTGCATTAAAAATAGAATTAGATTCCTTGAAAATGCTACCATCTGATGGTGAATTTTGCCTTCTATTAGAATTTATATGAACATATTAAAGATAATTATTCAATATTTTTTCACCGATAGATATCTAATACGGTTCCATTTCTGACCCATTATTACCAATCAGACACAGTTACAGAGCAGGGTAAAAAAAGCTAAGTATACTGAATCTTACATACTGCCGTTCTAATCAATAATCAAGCCGAGAATAATCTGATTTTGAGGTCTCGGAAATTTTTCCAATTACCTTTCATTTTAATGCCTTATGTGAGCAAAAACCATGACCAAATTAAGATTGAAAAATTTCGGGAGAGCAATGTGAATTTCAAGATTAGAAGTTCATCAATTTATATTATCGTGGAAGATCGATCAAGACTTGAATTTACTGGTATTTTAGTTTCCACGTTGAATTATCTATTATTATCGGATCTTGAAGCATAATATATGTGTCAAACAATACCTTAGTATTATACTTACCAATTGTCGTAGTCAAAATTTCCGACCCGAATACTGCTACTCTGTACCGTTGATTTTCAGTATTTTTCGATGGCGATCACGTCCCGCACTGCTCGACTTGAGGAGAAAGAAAAACAAATTTTCACTTAAAATTTTCTGAGAAAAAGTTGGTTTAATATCATTATTTAGTTGTCGCGAGAGAATGAACGAAAAACAAATGTGTTCGTAAGTCTTACAAATTTGAGATAAGTAAAATGTCCATACAGTAGAGCCTATCAAATTGAAATTCTTTCAAGTATGAGTTCAAACATGTTCAGCAAGCGATTAACAAATCTGAACCCTTATTTTAGCCTTCGCACTTCACTTGTGGTGTGTTGCATGAACTAAGTTTCATCGTTGATATACGCTATTATATAAATTATTCAATGAGTTTCAAACAATTCTAAAATGAACGAAGTAATACCATTTACAACAAAACATAAACATCAATCAATCTGAAATGATCGGAATGTATCGAAAACTATGAATTTTGTCAATGATATCACCTGTGATACTGAAACATTTAGAAATTATTTCCAAACAATGTCAGTCTTGAATTTCTTCTTGTAAATGTACGTCAAATCGTAATTAATTATGTATTGAATATTTTTAGACAATATTTTATTTGAAAATTTTTCTTTTAAACTAAAAACAAGATACATTGACGTACTTGATTTTTTTCCATCATGCCTTTAAATTGAAATATATGCATGATACATATAGCATATCGTACGAAACATTTCTGATAAAAAAAAGTCTTTCATAAAAAATGAACTTGAATCAGATGTTGAGTTTTAATCCGTCCATTTGAATCATTTTGATAATTAATTTTCTCAATTCGATTGCAATGTAGAAACGAAAGTAACGATTGATGGTACTTCGGACCATGGGATATAACAGATAGCTGTAAAGACAATTGATTGGGTGTTGTCGACATCTGTTGAAGTTTTTCCTCATATTACCCAACGCAAAATGAATAGATAGATAGATAAATAGAAAAGCAAGACTAACATAGAACTAGCTATCCGAACCATCCACTCGTTCTCAATATTCATGACTCATGATATATTAGCATTTACTTCTCTTGCATTGTTTATTCTCCGACACTCGTAGAATGTCTACTGATAATCAGAAGCATCAAGAAATGTCATCTTCAATCGATCACTCAACAAACCCATTACAATCAGAAGGTTTTATTCAAAACAAAAATCTATGTTGAAATATTTCTCTTCTGTTTCGATAAGTATAGATGGTGCTCCAGGATCATCTCAACACTTAGAAGAAATTGATGCGGATATAGCTGATCAAAGTGATAGGTTTGATTGAAGATTCATTTAGTTGTTCGTAAGAATTTAAGGCATTCTTTTTTTTTTCTCTCAATGTTCTCTTTTTAGTTGGGAGACCGATGATGAAGGAGATTTTTATTCTGAACATGAAAATGATAGTTTATTACATCAAGAGAATGATGACGACTGTTTGGTCGATTTAGGTTTACCAAAACACATAATCGAATGTTATCCAACGATGACTGCTCAAGACGTTTTGCTAGCTGGTAGAGTATGTGATATTTGTCTAAATGAATATAAACCAGATGAGAGACTGCGCATTATTCCATGCTTACATCGATTTCATACGACATGTATTGACAAATGGCTCAAGGTTAAAATTCGTTATTGATGAAATCTCAATAAACATATTTTTCTATCGAATTTCTAGAAGAATTCAAAATGTCCAATGTGCCGAAGTGATCTACGAAAACCTGAATGGTACTCTAACTAAACCAAATTCATTAATCTGGTTATGGTTAAAATATATTGAAATTTTCTTTTTATCCTTTTTCATAACAATCTATCATCAGTAGAACATCGGATTACATTAGTATTCTTTTCAGATGAAAATATTCTCATGCTATTCATATTAATTTCTATACTTTTTATTATTCCATTTTCTTTTTGTGAAGGTAAATTGTGTTTTTGTTCTTCATTCGATATTTTGCGGTCGTATTTTATCCATAGAATGGGATTATTCATGTTTTTACAGGCGATGAACGTTTCGCCAGGTACAGATAGTAATATGTTTATTCGTTTATTCAATTCACAATATGATTATACTGATGAATATAGATAAACCTCTGATAATTGGATTATTCAAAGTAGTTTTATTTCCAATAAATAATTTATTTGAATCTGGTCAACAAGTGATCGGTTTCGAATTTTTACGAATAAATTTGAACATGCGGAAAATGTTCATATTTAAGAAGTTTCATAAAGAGAAAAGAAAAATCGAGATAAAGTGGATATTCAATTGAAGAATTTAATGCTTCAGATTATATTGACAAAAGAGTTCATCGGATCCGGATACGGAACTGACTCGACAGGCTCTACTAGTTAACATTATTTTGCTATAGTTAATACAAGACATTGTAAGCACAGATAGCAGATGCTGTTTTTTCACATGAGATATAAATGTGTGTGTGTTTTTCGGCTTGAAGAAATAAAATCAATACTGTTAGTTACTCGTATTAACTTGAATCAATAGAAGATTCCATAATTATCTTACGAACGTATATTTTCAGAAAACTGACTAGCGACACTAAGTCGCTAGTATATATGAGGGGTCACAGATATAAACTTAATGTATTTTTCGATCCAGTTCATATCTCAACAATAAAGAGAACGATGGTGTCGATGTCAATGTAATCAGCGCCCTAGTAAAGTTTATGTCAGTGTCTTACTCTTTACTATTTCAGTATGTGTACCAACTATGCAAATCCTTACCAGGGTAGTGTAAAAAAAAACTCAATCTGACTAAATTGGTTTTCATACGGAAAAAGAAAGTTTCTATACTTCGAAAATTTGAGGGAGATAAGAAACCAACTCGTTGTCTATCAAATAGATATATCATGAAAACTCTCTTAACTCGAGTAGTTTTGTTTTCTAATGTTGTAAAACATTTACATTGTATTCAAATGTTCTTCACCGGAAATGTTATTCAATGTTAAATAATCCTATTCTCTCCTTTTCTATTTACCAACTCTACAGATTTACTCTGCTCGCTTCCATTGTTGATGCCATGATAGAGTTACTCACATATATGGTTGTAAAAATATTATTGTTCGACCACATCAATCACGAAAGAAAATGATTAATGAATACACGATACAGATCATTGCAAGAATTTCATTTATTCAACAATAAACTTAACTTATAGTCTAATAGAATAATTATGACTAGCACTATGAAGGTATTCTACAATCTAAATTAAATTATCACTTGATTAGATCTGTAATTCGATTCATTAGAATATTCAATAAATTTACTTTAAATACATGAAAATTAATGAATTTAATACATAACATTTCACAAGCGAATGATAGATTATCCTGTTGAGAATAAGATATTTCGCTATGGCAGAATCTTACAATGATTTCATAAGCTTTCATTAATCATCATAATATTTAATTAGCAACATAACAACGAAATTCAGATGCATACATTTCGCGTACATGTATATATATATATATATCGATTGACAACACTTCTATGTATGTCTGCATTGTCTCGGGTGTATAAACTAAAATAGAACGTTGCTGGAATAGGTAATTCGAACAGTTTCTGATAGATTTTCATAATTGATTGTTTCACTAGTTCTATTAAGTGCTTTTTGTGCATGTTTTTACGATCATTTTCTATGACATTTTTCTTTAGTCTCATATCATTATTCTATTAGTCCATTGAAAATTAACATACTACGAAGAAGGAGAACAAAAAGAAAACTTAAGCACTTCTCGAATAATTCTATTAATAATCATGGAAATTTCCTGTTCTAAAACATGAAAATATCAGTAGAAGATAACCTGTGTATGATAACATCTAAAGATAGATATTTGCCAAGGGCATTTTCAATTCATCTTATCAATTTCTGATAGTAATTTCATTTTGATGTTTTCTTTTAAACACTTATGTTTTAGATTCGATGCGATAATTTTCCGTCATTTCAATCCGATTGGCTTTTG
This sequence comes from Rotaria macrura, assembly GCA_900239685.1. NCBI lineage: Eukaryota > Metazoa > Rotifera > Eurotatoria > Philodinida > Philodinidae > Rotaria > Rotaria macrura. The sequence continues at coordinate 51,082 of OENT01000831.1, read as the reverse complement.
GATCGAATGATTGTTGAAAATCGTCGACATTGTACTAAATTTTTTATTTAAATGCAATTATTGGCTTCGAAAAGAGCGATCATATATAACCATTCTTGTCTTATCAGGTAATAAAATTTATTCGTTTTCTTTCTATTTTTCTTCTTTTTTCTTTTTTGGTCAAATGAAATATCAACTTAATAGAACGGAAAAATATTTGAGCTTGCTTAAATGTTACATTCATTCTTTAGATATATATTCTATTGACAAAAACAAGTCATCGAAAAATAATGAAACGATTTTAATTGTTCTTCTCGTTTCAATTGCATCAATAACATCCATTCTTTATTGTATTCGTTATTGCTATCATCATCAACATCGACATGTTTCATTCATGCAAACTCAATGCGAATCGTTGTTAGCTCCTGATAGATATCACTTAGAATCAGCAGCACTATCGACATCACAAATTTCCAATCATGTAGCAGATCAATGGAAAAATATTCAATATGTATCACAATCTACTCATAATAATCCAAGTATTACTGTTTCTTCATCAGCCATATTAACCTTAACTGATGAACCGCCAGCATATACAGGTATTATATTTGTTAGTATGATTTCATGATTACTCGCTTTTCTTTTTCTTTCATGATTGCTTTATAGATTTATTTTCTAATTGAAAATATGCCTTGATTGCATCAAAGCGAAGCTTATCATATTGTTTTCGACTTTTTTTCTTCTTTTATTGTATTGTACAGTATTGTCTAGTCAAATGCATATCTCATTTTAAAATATCAGATTACTGAATTACTTGATTCTCTCAAGGCCTCTTTCTTTTTTGCAATCGGTTATTTTTTTTATCTTACTCTCTCTCTCTCTCTCTCTCCCTCTTTCTATATCCTTACCATCGACACTTGTCTTTTTTTTGTGCGTTTCATATTATAAAATTTGTAGGCTGGATTTCTTTTTCTTCTTTCTCGTTTTTCTCTTCTTGTTCTTGTTCTTCTTTCTCTTTTCCTTCCCTACTCTAATGCTGCTATCACACTATCATCACAGTTCTTCGCCTCGCTATTGATAAAAAGACTTTGGTATGTGATGGTGGCTTTTTTTCGCTTTGCTATTGCGAACAGTGTCGAGCGGCACAAGCAAAAAGCTTATGCGTGCGCGCGTGAAGATTGGCCGTCGTTGTTGCTGCCGAACGCGCACTATTGTCGGTAGCAAAAATGTAGAATGCAAAGAACGAGAGAAGCTGTATAGTATCTTACCAATGATGTAAAGCGCCGTGTATGTGGGAAACGACTGCACTTGCGCATCAGTTTGACTCTTTCACATATGTTTAGTTCCGCGTTATCATCTTCATATCGGCGTTTGTTAGCAAGAAGAACAACAATAGTCATGAATCTATCCAGTGTGACAGGATCGTATGTTTTCCATTTTTCTTTCGTTTATTTTTTTTTGCCATTTCTACTGACAAAAGACAGTGACAGAGTGTGATACATACATAGATAGAAAGATTAATAGATAGATAGATAGAGAGACAAGCAACAATAAACTGACATCGTTATTGAAGAGAGATTATATAATTCTTTCTTGATTATTCAAAAGAAGAAGAAAAACAATTTAGATGATAATTTTCGTTTCCATTGGAATCCTTGTTCACATTGAAAAGAAATCATTTATATTAAAAATGATTTTTTTTTCTTGGACGACATGCAACAGTTAAGGTAAGTGTAAATGTTTTATTGTAAGTTTGATATGTGGTTTGTTAATCGTTTTATAAATATGCTGAATCAAATAAATGCACTTACAGTAGAATCGAAAAAAAATAGTATTTGTACTCAGTATTGATATAATAGGTAAGCAGGTTGATTATTTTTTTGCGAGTCATCGTAATCATAATCTTTACAAATAAATAGAGAATATTAGTGTTTTTTCTTTTTGTTTTTTATTCTTCATTCGACGACATTTAATCATTTAAGTATCATTGATTGAATAGATAGAATAAATACAACTCACTATTTAGTAACGAGAAAATAGAAGAAAAAAAAAACAAGATGTTGATCGTGATCTGTCAATCGAGAAATACGTATTGTTTATTTTGAGTGCATAAGTTTCTCGTTATCGTTCGATCTTAGTTTTTAATGATAAAGAAAAGTGGATCAAAAGTCATTTAATCAAGAGAAGAAGAAGAAAAAAAAATGTCTTGTTCTCTATTTTTCTATCTTTTTTTCTTTCTTTCGTTGTCGAATATGATGACTTTCGATCGAGACCAGGACACTATTTCCTCTTATTCTCCGAGCGGGTTACTTGCACATTTACGAGTCGAAGAAATGACATATGCGTGTTGATGCGTGCGTTTGCTTCGTATTCTCGCCGGTTTTTTTTTTGCCGACATTTCTTATTATTGCAACGCGTTTTGTTTGTCCTAGAGAAGATAAAATGGACTATATACTTGCAACAAACATACATAAAAGTTCGAAAACTTCTATCCATATCGAATCTATATAAGCCTTGAAAATAAAATCTATTATCGTGAAGATCATAAAATAGCACGAGCGTGATGTGTTTTATGAGTAAAATTGGTTTTCAACGGCGCAGAAAAAAAAACCTTCAGCGTTCTTCATTATAATCGCAAATATTTGAATTTATATTCATCTCCTTCTTTTGTACGAATGTTAAAGTTTATCTCATTCTTGCATCGATAAACATGAGGAAAAGAAAAGCATCATGAACTGTTATCTATAGACGTTTCTTTCTTTTTTTTTTCTTACGTTAGCATTTAATCATTATTGTTTTCCACTATTGATCTTCGTATTTGTCATGTTAGCATTAATAAGTATTAATAGAGAATTAGTTAAATAAAGACATTCGCGTGAAAATAAGAATAGATTCTTTGCTTGAATATATCTTTTTTCATTCCATTGCCCTAACAAGAGGTGAGTAGCAACCAAAAAGAAAAATAGAACAACAAAGTATTCGATGGATTGCACACGCATTTTTTGCGGTAATGATCAATCCAGCTGAGATAAAAGAAAAACCTCAAGAGAAATGTTAGTAAGATTATCTATTTAGTTTCAGAAATCATTATTTGTATTATTTACCGTAAGTTTAAAAATATTTCTTTTTTTACTTGAAAAGAAAAGAAAAATAAAAATTTTCTACATTGTATTACTTAATTAGCAAGGCCTATATTAACTTTATTCCGTAATATGATGACGTCATCTGTCGTTTTTGTTTCGCTGATGGCAGAAAAAGCTATAGAATATTTCTCGACAGCTCTCTTTTTTTTCCTTTCTTGGTCGGGATGCGATCGATCGCATCAACAATACCACCATCATCATCTCACATCAGCTATGGAGAGAAAGAATATATTATTTCTTTTTCCTTTTCTCTTTTCTGTTTGTCTTTTTTATTCTAGATATTTTGTCTTATCGAATTTTTTTAGATCTCGATCGTCAGTTAAGATCGAGTAATAACCTTTTCAACATATTATATTTTATCTCGCTGAACAATGGTAAATTTAGATAATATTATTATTATTATTACGAGTTTTTGTTTTCGTTTCATTCTTAACATAGAATTTTATTCGCGTTATTTTTTCCTTATTCTAGGCTGATGATAAAAAAGTAAAACCGGCAAAAAAAAATGAACATGATCTTGACGATCTTAAACGCGAACTTGAAATAGTAAGAATTATTTATTTCAATATCTCAACTAAAACCTATTGATTGTTATAGGATGATCATAAGGTACCAGCTGAAGAACTCTATCGACGATATGGTACTGATCCTGATAAGGTAAAATAAATTAATATTGCTTGATTATTTTTTATTCCTATCTATATCTATTGAAACAGGGTTTAACAGAAGCTAAAGCAGCCGAAGTCTTTGCACGTGATGGTCCTAATGCACTGTCACCACCGAAAACAATACCCGAATGGGTGAAATTTTGTCGTCAAATGTTCGGTGGTTTTGCTATGTTACTATGGCTCGGTGCAATCTTATGTTTTATTGCACATGGTATTAGTGTTGCAACATACGAAGAAGCATCTAATGACAATGTAAATATATATAGATAGATATACGATGAAAAAAAAAGAAAAAACATGATTTTGTAATGTCCTATTCTTCTCATTTATTTTTCAATAGCTTTGGCTTGGTGTTGCATTAACAGTTGTCGTATTTATTACGGGTTGCTTCTCATATTTTCAGGAAGCTAAAAGTTCGAGAATAATGGAATCATTTAAAAATATGTAAGCTCAAAATGAATTTTATATCTATAATCATTGACTTGATTTATTTTTAGGGTGCCACCTGTACGTATAACAAAACAAAACAAAATAAATAAATACAGAAACACATTCGATTCGAAATATTATTTTGCTTTTTCTAGTTAGCATTAGCTATTCGTGGTGGTGAAAAAAAAAACTTAAAAGCCGAAGAATTAGTCGTTGGCGATATTGTTGAGGTTAAATTTGGAGATCGTGTGCCAGCCGATATTCGAGTTTTGCGAGCTCACGGCTTTAAAGTCGATAATTCATCATTGACTGGTGAATCTGAACCTCAATCACGTGCACCTGAATTTACAAATGAAAATCCACTTGAAACAAAAAATTTAGCATTCTTCAGTACATTCGCTGTCGAAGGTATGATAATGAAATAGAAAAAGAAAATAACCTATTGTTTTCTATTTCATATTAAGGTACGTGTCTTGGAGTAGTTGTACGAACAGGTGATCGAACTGTTATGGGTCGTATCGCAAATTTAGCTTCGAGTAAAATAAATGTTTAATGAATATGAAACAATAATATGGACAAATTTATATTTCTAACTAGGCTTGGAAACTGGTGAAACACCAATTGCACGTGAAATAGCACACTTTATTCATATAATTACTGGCGTGGCTGTTTTTCTTGGTGTTTCATTTTTTATAATCGCGTTTGTACTTGGTTATCCATGGTTAGAAGCAGTCATATTTTTAATTGGTATTATTGTAGCTAATGTACCTGAAGGTCTTCTTGCTACTGTAACTGTAAGTTATTAAAATATTTCATGAAATTCTGTATGTTGATATTTGTTTGTTTGTTTTTTTCTTATCATTAATTTAGGTATGCCTTACATTAACGGCAAAGCGTATGGCAAAGAAAAATTGTCTTGTTAAAAATTTAGAAGCCGTTGAAACACTCGGTTCAACTTCAACTATTTGTTCGGATAAAACTGGTACATTAACACAAAATCGTATGACCGTAGCTCATATGTGGTTCGACAATCGAATTGTTGAAGCTGATACAACAGATAATCAACAGAGTAAAAATTTTCAATATATATTTATATATCTTTTTTATTTCAATGATTTTTAGATGCAACATATGACAAGACTGCACCTGGATGGGTAAATCTTTTTTTTTTTAAATTCAATAATAAGATACTGATCTCCTTCTCTCTCTCTCTCTATTTCTATAACAATTCATAGCTCGCACTTAGTCGTTGTGCTATGTTATGTAATCGAGCTGATTTTAAACAAGATCAAGAGAATTTAAAACGACCCGTCTTACAACGAGAATGTAATGGTGATGCATCTGAATCAGCTCTATTGAAATGTGTTGAACTATCTGTAAGATACAATATTCATAGATGTCTATATGAATATATTGAATTTTTATTCTACATTTAAGATTGGTAATGTTATTAAATTTCGAGAACAAAATCGAAAAATAAACGAAATCCCATTTAATTCCACTAATAAATATCAAGTATCGATTCATGAAACTCAAGATGGTGATGATCGTTATTTATTAGTTATGAAAGGTGCACCGGAACGTATACTTGAACGATCTTCAACAATTTATATTGATGGAACAGATATCGAATTGAATGATTGTAAAAAAAAAGAAACATTTAACATAAAAGAAACGAACTCTATCATCTGTTTTTCTTATTTAATATAGATTGGAGAACTGCTTTCAATCACGCTTATCTTGAATTAGGTGGTCTTGGTGAACGTGTCTTAGGTTTTTGTGATTTACGTCTACCAGCTAATGAATTTCCGCGTGGATTCACGTTCGATTCAGATGAAGTTAATTTTCCTGTTGCAAACTTACGATTTCTTGGTCTTATGTCGATGATTGATCCACCACGTGCTGCCGTACCCGAAGCGTATGTATTCAAGAAAAAGAAAGAAAAAGAAAACATCATGACAGAATTTTAAATTTTCTAGCGTAGCTAAATGTCGTTCAGCTGGTATTAAAGTCATTATGGTCACTGGTGATCATCCAATTACGGCTAAAGCTATTGCTAAAGCTGTCGGTATTATATCTGAAGGACAAGAAACAGTTGAAGATATTGCTCAACGTTTAAATAAATCTGTTGACCAAATTGATCCAACACAAGCTAAAGCTTGTGTTGTACATGGTAATGATTTAAAGAGTATGTCACCGAGTGAAATCGATGGTTTATTACGTGATCATTCCGAAATTGTCTTTGCACGTACATCACCGCAACAGAAATTAATTATTGTCGAAGGTTGTCAACGTCAAGGTGCGATTGTAGCCGTTACAGGTGATGGTGTTAATGATTCACCAGCATTGAAAAAAGCCGATATCGGTGTTGCTATGGGTATAGCTGGTTCTGATGTTAGTAAACAAGCAGCAGATATGATTCTATTAGATGATAATTTTGCATCGATTGTTACTGGTGTCGAAGAAGGTCGTTTAATATTTGATAATTTAAAAAAATCCATTGCTTATACATTAACATCAAACATACCGGAAATTACACCATTCTTAATGTATCTTATTATGGACATACCATTACCACTTGGTACAATCACAATTCTATGTATCGATTTAGGTACTGACATGGTACCGGCTATTTCATTGGCATATGAAAAGGCTGAAACAGATATTATGAAACGAAAACCACGAGATCCTAAACATGATCGTCTTGTCAATGAACGGTAAAATGATTTTTATCTTGTTAGAAAAGAATTTTCTCATACGATCTTTAAAATTTAAGTTTAATTTCGATGGCCTATGGTCAAATCGGTATGATTCAAGCATCAGCTGGATTCTTTGTTTATCTTGTTATATTGGCTGATAATGGTTTTTGGCCAAGTCGTTTACTTGGTTTACGTAAATCATGGGAATCAAAAGCTGTTAATGATCTTGAAGATTCATATGGTCAAGAATGGGTACTAATATTTCATTTTCAGTGAAGAATATAACAAGAAATTCGATTATATCTAATTTCCTTTGCAGACATATAATCAACGTAAAACACTTGAATATACATGTCATACAGCTTTCTTTGTTTCCATTGTCATCGTACAATGGGCTGATTTAATTATTTGTAAAACACGACGAAATTCATTAAAACATCAAGGCATGACGTAAGTAGAATTTCTTTTGACATAATTTCTTGTCTATCTATGTGTTATTTGTTGATCTTTTATAGGAATTGGATGCTTAATTTTGGTTTAGTTTTTGAAACTGTACTTGCCGCTGCTTTATGTTACACACCTTATCTTGACAAAGGTCTTAATATGTATCCACTCAAGTACGTAAAAAGAAAAAAAAAATCTAGAATTCGAACAAATACTAAAATTTTAATTTTCATAATATTCATTTAGATTTGTATGGTGGTTACCTGCTATGCCGTTTTCACTAGCAATTTTTATGTATGATGAAGTACGAAAATTTATTATACGTCGAAATCCAGGTGGTTGGGTTGAACAAGAAACGTATTATTAATTTTTTTGTGTGTGCGTGTATGCACGCGTGTGTGTGTGTGTGTATGCGTGTGTGTGCGTCTTGAGTCTCTTCTTTTTAAATATTAGACCAATTCTCAATTTTTCTTTATATTTTTTTTCTTCTTCTTCTTCTTCTTCTGTTTGTATGTATGATCGCATGCATTGAATAGTTCGTGCATATTCCAAATAAGTGTATTCAAATGCACGCACTTTCTTTGCTCTATAGTCATTAGCAAAAAAATACTGTCTGTATTCGTACTATCTTTGTTGTTCTTTTTTTTTTCTCTCATATAGTTCTTTTTTTTCCACAAACACATACACACACACATACTCACATTCTAGCTAACCTAATGAGGAATATTTATCGGTAATATTTCAAAAAAAAAACAAAATCTTTCGTGTATTGAATAGAACAGTATCTTGGATGTTTTCTTTTTCTTATATCAATGTAATCGTTTCACCGATTTTCTTCTTCTTTTTTTTTTTAATATAAACACTGCAATACGCCACCCATCTATGATCTAATATCCTACACTCAGATATGCGTCCAGCAGCGTCGCGCTATCAGGTGTCCATTTGTGCAGTGTGTGTTTTTTTTTCTCGTTTTTAAATTGTCTGTCTTTCTGATTATCTAAGTTCCTTCTTCTTTCTTTCATAACAACTAATGTACGCGTGTCCTTGCTTGATCATCATGGACAAAATTCCTTTCTTTTCTTCTTTCTTCTTTTTTTTTGCCTTTGCAGTTCAATATTTTGTTCTAAGTTTTCTTTTTCTCTCCTTTTCCATTTATTTTCGCATTAAAAAAAACACTAATAAAAAAAAAATATACTCTGATCTAAATTAATTTCATGATCCTGTTAAATAAGATTATTTATATGAAAATCGATGTAATTTATTGTCATTGTAGGAAAATCTTGCCGCACAGGGAGATTTCTTTTGAATAGCATCATCTAAATTCTAACGATGATTCTTATTTACGTAGATTGAAAATAAAAAAGAATTCCCCTGTGATAAAAATTGACAATTCTTTTTCAGTTTCCTTTTGTGTTTCATTCGAAAATCAAGGATCTTTATGACTGCTTATGATTCATAATTTATATTCTACTCAAATGCTTTCCAATTGTCGTTTTGATTAATGACCATCATCAGTTTCATATGTGAAAATTCTCATGCGAATGGTAATGACAATTATGAAGTGTTCCATCCGTTGTTCGAGAAATAAAATAGATAATTGTTGATAGTAATCCTTATCGAGTACAGACAAATATTAAGAAATGACTTGTCAAGACAAATTCTCTGTAAAACATTAGATAAGAACAATTTAATATTTATTTTGTATATTTTCTTAAATATTTTAATCTATTTATTGATTGTTAGAGTGTGTCAAAATATTTTCTTCTTCTATATATATATATACATATCGACGAATGATTTTATTTTTAAATCGAACGCTTATCTGTCATTGTTTTATATTGATCAAGCGTTGTTGAATACTATAATCTTCAGGATAGACAAAACTATCGTTTGAAAGAAGATTACTTGTATATACGTGAATATGAAATATTCTATTTCACTATTCATTCCCTTTTTCGTTATCATGATATAATCAATGAATTATGTTTTAGAATGCCGCTTTGTCTAATAATGTAATTAATCATTCGAATCCTAGCAATTTTTATTACATATAAATTGATAAATTTTTCTTTATTGTCAAATCAATACTTCCGTATGCGCATATGATGAATTTATGTCAATACCAATAGGAAGCTTAGCCTACTTATATATTAATCAATAGATGGCAATAGTACAATGCAACAAAAACAAGAAAAAATAAATAGACAACTTATGAGTTTGATGTATGGAATATGTATATATGCAAAATAGTTGGTACCTGAAAAAATAAATGACAATATGGATTCTGTATGTAAATCATGGAAAGCACATCAAGTTAGAAGGAGCTTTTCTTTGACGTATATATAGCTATCATAGGTCTATATTGTTTGCCTACTCTGTACTATCTGATAATTGTAAAACACATTATCAACAGTACGAAGGTAAAAACAAGAAAAGGAACGAAATGAGTGACATCTTATTTTATATTCACTTGAAACAATGAAGAAAGTATAATGTACAAAAGCATAAAATCAAAATTGATGTATTCTTCCTCTCCTTTTTTTGTCTACAATGTGTATTGACATCTGGATGATAATAGAAGAAACTCATAGACATATCATTAGAGTCAGGCATAATATGCATATGTTACACCAGATTTATGATATGGGCTACTAGTTTTTTTTTTGTTGTTGACTATGAATGCAACATTGATAATATTAGTATCAACAAGCTGGCTATATGACTTATCTATGTATAAATCCAGCTGAATGAGAAATATGCTAAAATAAAGGAAAGTATATCATCTCATGAAATCATAATTTTCTTTCTTTTGAAAATACGTCATATGTAATTATCAAAAGAATTTCTATGTTCTTAAATCAACAGATAAGAAAAAGAAAGTGACATGAGAAAACATAAATCAGAAGAAAGAAAATTAATGTTCTCTGATGCATATTATTTACGATGACAATGAAATATGCTATGAATGTTTTTTCGAGAATTCCGTTAAATATGTACAACAATTATCGAAGTGGTGAAGGGGGGGGGAGGGGGTGTTATGTACTAGACTCTAGAGCTCGGCGAAAATATAACAACTGTAATCATCGTTTATAATAAATAACAATTTGATATTTTGAAATTAATACTTCATCTACCTTTCCTTATCCAAATATAAATGTCATTATATATTATTGACGTGAGATATAATAAAAAACAATTAATGATAAAAATCAACCTACAAACAAGGTTGATGATAAGAGTTCGAAAGAACAGAATTTAATCTCAAATGGATAATTTCTTTTTTTTCTAAAGTACCATTAAGAAAACAATTGAATCTATAGTCGATGGTATTTTATGACAACATCTCTCATTTCATATTAATTTCACCATACAAGTAAAACGTTTAACCAGTATGTTTGAAGTTGAGCGTTCTAATCTTCGGGCATGAAACAACTGGTCGTAGTTATTTAAAGTTTTTATGTAGGTTTTCGTATATCTTGTAAATGATCTAATTCATTTGATTTAAATAATTACGAAAATAAATGATAGTTGCCAGTCGAAATTCGTTTTTTTTTGTGTACTCAAAAAGTGAGTACACTCTAGAATCGGTCAGTGTGTCCGGCCGGCCGTTAACACGATAACTCTTTACAAATACATTCGATTGAGCTGAAATTTTGTGCACAGAATTGTCTGATGAATATCTCGGTCGAGTTCGAAGATGAGAAGGATCCGGCAAGAAATGGTTGAGTTATCGAAAAAATTGTCATTTTTCACCAAGCAATCCCTGAGGTGGGGTACAGGGATTTCTTCAAAAAAAACTTTTTTCTCAGAATTATCCACAACATATATAAATCGACTCAGTTTTTAACGCTGATTCCGAATCTGATATTAGTTTTGAACTAAATCGCAGCTTTCTAACAAAACATTGGCTGAAAAAAGGTCTCGAAATAAACAAAAACTGCATTTAGAAACAAAATTGCCTAGATATGTCCGAGATGATCAGTAGTTTTGGAGTTTCCCAAAAAGGTTTACCTAGATAGTTCATTCGTGCACACATTCTAGAATGACTGATTTGTCTCATTCACTTTTTGAAGTACACATCTCTCGGACATAAGTCCGAAGTTTTCACATTTATTTTAAATGTATAAATAGCCTCTTTTGTGGTCTCTCATCGTATTTCATTGATGGAAACATTTAAAATAGTACTGATAGCTTCAAATACAAATTGAACATTGCTATTTGAATTTCCTAAGTGATATTTCGAAAAATGTGACCAACTTTTAGACTTAATACATCTCTGAGCGCTACTGAATGTTTTGTCAATAGGTCATACATTTTTTAACTTGTCAATATTTGGTTTAGGTCTGTCATTCAGCTACACAATTTTATCTCAAAAACTTCATGAACATAGAGTATTTCGCAAGATTTATCACTTATTTCACATTTTCAAATTTTATAGAATATTCTACAGATATGCTCGTTCGAAGTTGAAACAACGTCCGTGTGTTACCTGCGTATTCCATGTAAAGTTAAGAATAATTTTTGTTCGAAACATGCCCTAAGACACACGGTAGTACATATACGTACGATGTACTCGTCAAGTATCACATAATAAAACAAGTGCAAATATATACATATAGAGTGTATCATAAATATATTTACGATACCAAAAGAAATCACTATCTTCGTATCAGTTCAATGAATCGGGTTTATTTTCGCCCATCTAATAGAAGACAGTTTAAAATCTTTTCTTTTTATCAAAAAGATTGATGTTAGATGCTCGTTTGACCTCGGAATTTTCAGAAGTCGTTCGTGTCCAACTGAGATAATCAGAATTTAATATATTTCGTACAGGGACCAGTATTAACTAAAACCGGTTTCAGAATATCTTGAGCCGCCTATTTTAATGAAATTTCTTTAAAGTTCTACAATAGAAGTCCTCGATCTTATCGAAGAGTTTTGTCTTGAATATTCTAACGATTTTTCTCATGAAAATTACGATTTCAGATTGGATCTAGTGTTTCATATCTCGTGACTAGAGGTAGATGGATGTTTGAAATTTTCATTGTAATTAGAATTAGGAGACATGTATTTTTGCCGAAAACGTTTTGCTTGATTGGTTGAGATATCCAGTCTCGAGATATTGATTCGTTGATATGCTGACTTTTCGTGAAAAATTTTTCCGAGGAAAATCATGGCAAATCGAAGTTCCAGACTTTTTTCAAATGACTCTTGCCAACATTCGTAAAAATGCCATCCTGAATAAAATGTTTGAAATCGAGTTAAACCTGATTATCTCAATCGGATAGGAACAACTTTTTGAAAAATCATAACTCAAAAGAGCATCTCAAGACAATTTGGTTATGAAACAAAAAAAAAACAATTCTAAAATGTCCTGTACAATATTTTCTTTTCTTCAATGAACAAGTCTTTGTTCTTGAATTTTAGAACAATAAAATAACGATTGGAAACTGATATTACCTTGGCAAATGAACTTTATCGATACATGTTTGATGTCATTATAGTAAAATCTTCAGGATTATCTTGTATTCAATTTCTATTGTCAATTCGTATTCGAACTATATTATTGGACAAAATTTTTCTATGTAACTAAAATTGGCTTCGTTTGGATCATTCTTCGATGAATGATCTTGATGAACATTATTATCTAGATAAATATTTAGAACACGACGCTTGAATTTTATGAAGATTTACATGACCAAAAATATCGACGATAAGAATATTTGTCTGATGTTATATTCAATTTTAATATGAGAAATTCGTTTGTTTAAATGCGTAGATAATATTTAATTAAATTGAAGAACGATAATATCTAATTTACTTCTTAACATTGATTAGTTTCTAATTTCGTTTACTATTTATTTTAACATTAATAGTTAAAATTAGAAATGAATTGAAGATCTTCGTCTTAAGTTCTGCATTATAAGAACATGACTCGTTCTGATGATTTTATTACATATTACGGAAAATCATTGTGCTCATTCGTTCTCAGTTAATACATTAGATAATATGAGATGTTTAATTAAAATTGTTTCCTTTAAATATTTACATTTCCAACAATAGCTGAAAGATGATAGGAATGATGTTTTTTTGAAAGGTCAATATAAGGCATCGAATACGCTGCACAATTCTGTCATGGCGAAATTCATCAGCAAAGATCGTATTCGACTCGTGAAATTATATAACGAACAATCTCAGACCAACATAGACTCGTAAAGGTTATTGTTTGTGATCTTTTGAAATAGTTGAATTTGAAGAAGATGATGGTGATGATGATGAAAAAAAACATAGATCGAATTATAACTTCTGTAGGTCATTGTTTGTTATCCTTTATAAAATAAATGTTTTCATTACCTTTCGAACATTATTGTCTATGACATAAATATTGGCTATCATTAAGAATAAAAATATTTCTACATCGATGAAATTCATTGATTTCGTTTTTGCCTATTTATTAATATCAATCGTAAACATTTTTTTAATCGAATTTCTTGATGAACAATAAATAAATATAGAATTTACAAAACAAAAAGAAACACAATGTTCTCAAATATGTTCAATAAGATATCTCTCTATTGAACTTTCTATGAATTTCTAATATGTAGAGTATTTCTTTAATGGCCACAAGATCATTTTTCTAAAATAAACTTTATTGTTATTGTTTTTTTTTTACAGTAAAAATAAAACGGAAAAACAAGCGACCAAAACATGCAATAAATAAATGAAAAACAAAAGAAAGAAAACAGAAAAATTTTAGAAATGGAATGCCATGGACATAAGTCGTACAAAACCGTCGTAATTGAAGTTAGAGAAAAACAAATGAACATCAATTTAAGAATACAAAATACAAGAATTCACCGGTATATATATTAAGCGAAGAAGAAACGTTTTGTTCTTTGTTGATCTTCTCTTTTAAGAATCCGATTCTTTTTTGATTGATTTTGAACTTTGACTTGCATTCGACTGTTGATTATCATCGATTTCAGTTGGACATTCAGCAAATGAAACAGCGAGTCCATTAGACGTAGAATTTAGACTCAATGGTTTCAATGATGCTTCAAAATCACTGTCAGTGTTTGGCATTGTTCGTACGATGTCAACTGAATTTGATGTTACTCTTTTCGATGATATTTGAGATGTTTCAATGCATATCGAAGCACTATCAGCACGACGACGTCGTTGTATTGGTGAATCATTAAAGTATGTTGATTTCTTTCGACACATGCAACAACAGAAACGACGAAAGATAACTTCACGAAATGCTCGACGTATTGCACGATTGGAAAAAGCATAGACAAATGGATTGAGCTTCAATAGAAAAAAATAACATTTAGTTTTCATATTATTTTCTCTTTGTTTTTTTTTCTCTAAATAACTTACTGCTGAATTACAGTAGCCAAGCCAAAATGTTATTTTAAACCATATATTAACTATATTTTCATCTTTAATAATTCCATAATGTTTAAGTATTGATGTTAAAGGTAATGTTACGAAAAACGGTAGCCAACATATTAGTAAAGCACCAAGAATAAGACCGACTGTACGAAAAGCTTTTTTTTCACATTTGAGATTATGTAATTTATGTTTTAATATAAGTAATTCTTCATTGGATGACATTTGATTATTTAAGTTTGGATAATTAATATTATGAAGAAATGAATTCCGTTTAATTGTTGAAAATATTGGTTTACTAAATAAACCACGTAGTCGACATTTTCCAGGACAAAATGAAGTTCCAGAATCATTGATATCATCATCGAGGTTATTCTAAATATCGAAAATGTGAGCGACATCGATAGAAATGTTTTAGAAAGATAATTCTCGTTTGTAGGTTGATGACGAATATACTAGAAATGTCGAGAAAGGATCTGTACAAAGAAGATTTCGGTTTCATATACAGCACTCGATGTTTTTAAACTGTTTGAATCGAGATGTTCGACTCATCTGTCTCTCGTAGATCAATCTTGAATTTGTCTAAAATTTTAGTCTTGATCATGACGTTGGATTTCTTTTTTATGAACTTCAACAGATCAATGGGTATGTAATTTTAAGCTAATTAGCTGAAAATGACGAAGAAGATTTTGAAAATTACTTATAACTTTAGCATTCAACAATAAATTTGTATACACAACAAGTGTCACAATTTGACCGTCGTTCATCAACATAAATTCTGAATCTAACATTGATTTCAGCGTTAAAATTAAATGTCATCTAAGTTTGTTACTCTATCGAAAGACGATTATAACTTAGCTGGCAATTTTTTGACTAAACAGCGGGATATATTTAGAGGAAGACCTTTTCTATACTGCAGCGTTACATTTATCAAGTTGTATTGCGTGCACCGATGATCCAGTAGATGGCGCCACATAGGCCGCCTTCTATTGTACAACAAAGCGAAAGTAGTGGTAATTATCGATACCACCGGTGCACAAAAGACATTTGATAATATATATGCTGCCGGATAGAGCAAGTCTTCTTCTAGTAAACTGTATACATCTTGCCTTTCGTCTAATACTAATCTGCGATCTAAAAATGACGTAGACCAATACAAGGTCAGTTTGAATCTTACGAGGGCACGTATCGTTGGAGCCGGGACACTACGAAGCATATAGATCATAATGACATATGCACACCGAGGAAAGATTTCGTGCCACTAGCTTCTATTTTTGCCGAGACATAGCATTTTTAATGACCAAACCGTGATTCTCCTCACTAGGGGTAACCGGAACGCATCTCAAACTGCGTTATCAAACATCGTTTCAATGTAGCGTCCGTAGTATATTTTCGTTCTGATACTTTTATGCAATCGTGAAATAAGTTCCCGACTCTTGTGAATGAGAATATTGACACCCGTAGGCCAGAGTATCAGACGATCATTCTTAGGTCTCTGAACTTTTAACACATTTCAACTGTTTCTTTCTTTGGAACCAGAACTAATCAATCCTTTGTTTTCAAGAACGGGAACGGAATGTCAAAGTGACATCCCTACTCGTCAGGAACACTAGCAAAACGAAGTTTTGAATTTTAACTTGAAACTTTCCACTGAGACGGATAGGTCACGCTGAGAATAGTTTATTGTGAAAGTTTCAGATCTTTTGACTGTTCCTATCCGAAGATACAGCTATCATAAGAACTTGCTCTAAGATCGTCCATATACATCATTGGATTTGATGTTCTTATTTCGAATAACATATCACTCGTCGACAACATATATTGATCCTTGTACTATGAACTTGTATATTTTAACAATCAAGCAGCAGTTATGATTTAATTCTATGCTGATAAATCAAATTAAAATTGTTTCCTTACGTAGCTCGATAAAAATTACATCAACCAATCATACATATTTTTGCGTTCTGAAATCGATAAATTTCCTGTTCATTTTTGAACATTGTTGCTGCTTCTAAAATATTTTTCGACGAAAATTTATTCACAAACGATATGATTGCACTTATTTCAGACTAGAAACAACCAAACAATCAGAAACTTTCACAATAAACTAGTCTCATCATGATCTGTCATCTCTGTACAAATTTTCAAGTCAAAATTTGAACCTTCATTTTCCTAAGAATGATGGCGATCCGATGATTAAAAATATCGTAAAAATCCTACGTCTCGGCAACAATACGCTAGTGGGCACGACAAATCATTGCACTAATCCAAAAGTGATTTATCAGATGGATATGTTCTCTCGTTAGTATTCCCATGCTGAGTATTTGTTTACTTGAACGAGTTATTGTCTATTACTCATAGAAAACAATCAAACATTAGAAGTAAATGTATTCCCTCATGGAAAACTTCAATATTATTATCTACAATCCTAATACCGAGTTAAATGAAACTAGAATTCATACTACTACTGGATACAAACTATCATACATGGAATCTGTTAAATTAAGCATTCATCAACTTTAATCCATGAGAAATGTAACAATTTTTTATCCTTGAAATTATGTTTTCTATTTTTGTTGTTTCTCACTGTTAAGACCGATGAATATCGACAGTTGTCACCATGTATGTCCATTGCTATAATCACGCAACTTTCACGGATTATTTAATTATCATAGACTGTTCACTCTACAGTCAATATTAAACTATATAGTTCATGAGTATTGTTAACGATGCACTTTAGATAGGAAATATTTATCGGTAATAGAGATATAGCCTTGAGTTGTCACCTGTATTCAAATTATACCGTATTCAATCTTTGACTTTTAGGTAAGTATGTGTCGTACATTTGAGAATTATTACATTATTATTTATTTACTTGAGAATTATTCCATGTTGTATTATAAAGTCAACATGTCAAAATAATCTATTATTATCTTGACCGTAAAAAAAAAGAAATAAACGAATAAGTTCTTCTAGCCTCGTGAAAACCATATCTTCTTAATGTATATACATGTTTATAGACTTCTTCTTTTTTCTTCTCTCGATTCATCTTTACTATTCTAATTGATGTGTTTAGCTCATCTTTTGTTTTACTGATTCGTTTCTAGTTTTCTCAAAAGTAGTTTTTGTGCTTTCTCGAACAAACATAATTTATTTTCTTTTTGTTTTTCTTGCTTAAAATATAATGTTAGTTTTAACCTTGAAAGAAAGAAAAATGATCTATTATTCATTAGATAATCTATTGATACCTGAATATCTAAATAATCTTTCTTCGATGAATTTGCATAGGTTGCTGATAAACGACGACCGACACCATTTTCTTCATTCGCCGTATGGTCAAGATTTAAAAGTGTTGTTGATACATCGTTTTTATTATCATTGGATCGATTCGATTGAGTTTGTGTGAGAACAGATTGTCGATTCGATTGACTATGTTGTTGTCGTGCATGTTCAGATGCTATTTGATAATTCATTTTATAGAGACGACGTTTTTCACTTTCTAATTTTTGTCCTTGCTGTTTAGCTTCTTGATATATACGTGAATAGAGTATAAGAAGTATGACAACAGGTATATAGAATGATATCATCGATGAAAATATTGTATAGAACGTATTTTTATTGATTTCACATGTTTCTGGAACTTCATGAGATGAATTCGTATTTTTAAATATTGTTCCTCGATCAGTCAAACCAAATAACGGCACGACAGATGTTAAAATTGACGCTGCCCAAATAATAATTATCAAATAAATCGTCCGTCGTATGGTCATTATACTACTGTATTTCAATGGTCGCGTTACACCAATATATCTATCAATAGATACACCGGCTAGACCTATGATTGATGCTGTACAACATAGTACATCGATAGCAAGCCATGCTGAACAAAAGCTTTGTCCGAAAATCCATCGATTATTGAGTAGTTCAAGTACAGATGAAAATGGAAGAACAGCTACGCCTGAAAAATAAATCGTTTGATTGATGAGTTTTCTATGAAATAATAAATAGAATACGACGACTTCTCACCAAGTAATAAATCAGCAATAGCCATATTAGCAATAAGAAAAAACGATGGTGTATGAAGTTTTTTATCAAGTAAAAGTGCAGCAAGTACAAGTGTATTACCGATAACTGTAGTTAATATAAGTAAAGCAAAACCAATACATGCTAAAGGTGAAATATCATGATTTTTCATGGTTTGACTTAAAACAGATAATGAATACATATCTGTTGTTGTAACAATTGCTTTTGAATCATTAAATTTTCCGATAATTTCACGAGCGTCAACTAATGTTTGATTAGCCATGGCGTCATATCATTTTCTTCGTTATTTCTAGTAACAATTAATGAAATACCATCGTATCATAGTTATTAAAATAAAAATCTAGAAAAAAAAAACAAAACCAAATGACATTTATATATACGTATATATTGTATCTAGTAATAAGTCACTATATTGGTCGGAATAAAAGTAAAAAAAGGAAATCGACCCTTTTCTGTTCTTTCTCTCTTTTCTTTCTTTCTATTCTTATCAAACTAATTTGTTCTTTAACGTAACCAAACGTGGATCATCTACATAGTCATCGTAAACATCAAATAATAATATTTCGTATAGTAGGAGTTTCTCTTGAGAATATCAAAAGAAGCAAAAAAGCATAATTAGGATGATACATCTCTAACTCATACGGATAACAATTATCATGTATTTAATCCTACAAGTACAAATATCGGTATTATTAATTTCGAAGTTTGTTTTTCTTTTTCAATAGTCTCTCTATTCAAAGAAAATTATGCAATACACTCGAATAAATAAATATGTATGAATTTATAATGAGTGAAAATTATTATTCTTGAAATTATCAGTAATATCGAACTGTATGATAACTAGTAGAATATCATAGTTTTCTATGAATGAACTCAACATATATCTAGAAATATGTGTAGTTCTGTTTCCTAAAGTTAGAACTATTTATTATCGATATTGAAGAAATTCATTGATTTTTCTATCGAAAGAAACTTGTTCAATTGATAGTATTTGTTTATTGTATTCTTTTCCTTTTATTTCGTACAATTCTATATCGACTAATTCTATAAATAGAATACACTTAAAATATAAAAAAATGCTCTCTCTCTCGATCACCTTCGTTTCTTATAAGTGAATATCATTTATTCTATTTCGTTGTTGTTTTAATGTCATATAACTGTCAATAATACTTTTCTTCTTTTTTTTTTTATAACGATCATATTTTGTAAAATTTTATACGACATACCTATTGAATATTAATTTTCTACTTTTCTCTCTTGTATATATATATATATATGTCACTTAAAAGAATCAATCGTTATGTGAAGAGCGTCGCCTGTTCTTGATTTTATTAACAGAAAAAATAAAGGAAAATGCTTTACTCTGAATGTTTTAGTTCAACTTCGTAGATAGGATTATTGCATTATATGAGCTAACTCAATCAAGCTCAAGAGTTAAAATTGAAGAAATAAACAATATCACAAAGTTGTGTGAAAAAAGGAAAAGAAGATCTAATATATGACTGACATTAGCAAGTAGAAAACGAGACAATCTTTTGTAACAAAAGAAAGGGAAAATGTCATAGGATTGACTGCGGAAGAGCTCCCTGAACCTATTCAATCGATCAATAAACTATACGTCGTCTAAAGTACTGCCAAGATATATCAATCATTTACTTTACTTTCTCTTCTCGCTATTGATAGTTTTATATGCATCAGAGACGAGCAAGAATGCAAAGTAATGATACAAGAAACAATATGATTAAATGTATCCGGTCTCCTAATTTCCTTTTCCATCATAGTTCTAAGCGAATATATCTAAGCTAGCGAACGATGCAAAGTACTGCATGACACATATCGAGTTTACATCATAAATACTGAATATTATGTTCCATTTCGAACATTCCATCCTTTGATCTTCGACTATTCGTATCACAGTAAATAAAGATGATATATTTTTAATTTTGAACTAGAAGATAATCTCGGGAGAAAAATAGAAGGCTTAGCTTTTGAAATTTCTTTGCATCGAAGTTATATCTAATTTAATCTTCAAATCATGTCATGCTCGTAGGTGGGAAAGAATCAAATAAGTCCTGAAACCCTATCATTGTCTAGAGTTATCTATCCGTTGATCTTTTCGCAACTAATATATGACAAAAGAAAAACAGAAAGTATTAAGAAAAAAGAATCAGACCCTATGTCTAACATAGTACCCGCTAACATTTGAATCGTTGAAAATCATGACAACAATCTTCAATACACACATACGTACGTAGTACAAATGAATTTTCTAAATAGAAATCCCTATTGTACTTTCGTTTACATTGATGTTTTAATCAATAATTGATCTCTTGTCATAGAAACAATAGGACTAATAGAATATTTTCTCTCCTGTCAAAACTAGTTCCACACGAATATTTGAAAAAGAACTTCGGAATATTGAACAATATCGCTGATTGAAAATCTCTTACCTTAAAAATAGTACTATCTCATTATTCAGAGTGACACTTTATAATTAACATTAACGAAGTAATTAATGGATCTAGGTACTTTCTCATATCTGACCTTATAATCAATATGATTTCCTTGTGGAAGAATCTTAACTGTCGGTGATTTTTTTCATATAAAATTAAAACTTACAATACATGTTTGTTAATTTTGAAATATAAAACAAATATGTCGAAACTAAAAAGTACCACCGGATATTATTGAATTCGGCTATGTAGTAATAAGTTATAATCTAAGATATTTATTTAAAATCGAAAAATATTTCATCGAATACAGTAGGATTTCAAGATAAAAGATTCTAACGAATAAACTTTCGATAACAAATAATATTAAAAAATTACGTTCAATAATCTTCAAGAATAATTGTTAACCTATATTCGACGCTGTCAATCATCGCCATGCTTTGTTTATGTATAAAGGCTACTAGTATCGAATATTGTCAACTAGTCGATAAAAAATATTATCAACGAGTAGCGCATGATTTCTATCTATTTTTATTTTCAGTTGGTATTCTGATACTTCAGACGAGAGAAGTTGATGACTGAAAACAAGAAAGCTTGCGGAAAACAACTCTGTATGGCTTACTGTCACAATGCAAAATGAGAATGACTTGTCATCTTTTACTCGTTCTTTTCTCAATCAAAGCATCGTAAATGATGCCATTTTATAAACATGCTACAGTCCATCTATTATTATTTCTTTTTTTAGATCATCATAATATTTCTTTTCTTCCCATATGATCGCATTATAATTCTTTCATCACTTATTAGAATGCCATTCAATGTCTTCATACGGATAACTCTCATTTCTGGTTTTCTCTCTAATCAATAGATTCATATATGAATATTCCTTTGTGAATAAAAAATCTTTCAAAAAACAATTTCATTTGTTATTGATCAATTTTACCTGATATGTATATATAAATATAAAGCATTCAGCAGAATTTAATCATCGACGGCGTTTTACTCGTTGTTTTATAGTTTCAACGGTATGACGTTTATACACACAAATAAGCATATACACATAAATATATGCGACTGGCTTCGCCTCATTGCTTATCAACCTTAGACGAATACATGCTAGTCAATGTAAGGAAACAGAGACGATTCATTGACGATGATGATATAATAGTAGCGTTGAATATGTGACCAATATGTATAAATATATTCCTCGTTCTCTTTTTCTCTTGTTTCGTTGATGCACATGGTTCGTGATATTTTATGCAATATTTTCCTTAAAATAAAATAGATTTCGTTGATGAATGATACACGTTTACATATATCTATTTTAAGAGTCAATTATGATATAAACTTATAATGACTCTATTTGACGCATAACAATTATCAAAGAAAAATCTAATTGAACAATAATTTTGTAGATATTTTTCTTTTAAAATAAAGAAAACATAAATATGATAATAAATCATACTTAAACACACTTTGACTATTTATCAGAATAGCCAATAGACAACGCGTTATTCTTTACATATTGATATCATAATAAAACAGCTGGAACAAGTAAAATAATTTATTTACCTAAACGAAACAGAACATTATATTGATCCCTAACTGTCATCGTTAATATCTTTCGATCAACACGTTCTATCTCTATTCAAATAAATGTAACACGAACATATGATTGTACGCAAGTCCTTTTTTTTTTGTATTTTAAAAATAAATCGATAATAAATATTTACATATATATATATATATATTTATTTTTTTACTTATTAAACAACTGAAGATAATTATTAGTAACAAGAAATCACTAGACCATATATATATATATATATATATGAAAAACTAAATTGCCAAGAATTGATAGAAGAAAAAACAAAATAATCGCAATCAAATGCCTATATAAAATATACGATGAAGGGCAAAATTTGTTACACCGGAAAACCTAAACACATGTACACATATATTTTTCTTTTGCATAACAATATTACACTATAGAAATGTTTCATACATAGAAGAAAGAAAAAGTGCATTCAATGTTATAAATAAATAAAAAATAATAATAACTAATCTTGAATCAGATGAAAAAATAAATTATAGTGAAAAGAAAGAAATATGTGTTTACAAGCAAATGTAAAGGCAATAATTGTGATGGTAGTTGATCGCGAAAATTATATTGAGTGAGCATGCATCATTATGTGTTATATAGAAAATTATACAATAATATGTTGAATATTGTTATTATTTCACCTTTCACTAAAGATTTTCACTCGTTTTAAGTTCAAATGATAAAAAAATGAGAAAGGTCTAATGATAATATATCATTAAAATTAACCTACAGGGCCTAATAATATACATGAAATAAACATTCAGACGATTGTCTAACAAAATAATTTGGCATTAATTGCATATATTGTTTATTTTTTTTTCTCTAGTTTATGAAGTCTTATGTGGATGAAAAATAATGATGAATTTTTTTGAGAGTCGTGAACTGTTCTAGTAATTATATACAGTGTCGAATATACTCTTGAAGATCTTTCTTTATTTGGAAACAATGGAGGCAAAATATACTAATAAAAAAGAAAGAAAAAGATAAGTACTTGATAGACATCCGGACTGCAAATACGCTCTTATATTTATTACTTATGAGAGAATATTTCTAATCGTCGAAAACAATCCAAAAAAAGTCAATTAGAGCTCGACCTCTTTTTTCCACCGAAACAACAACAACAACAACAACAACAACATGCATGTTAATTCGAGTTTTTGGTATCATCAAAAACCAATTTGTTTTGTTGCCAATACAAATCGAATATTTCTATGTCGGCTAATGTAAAATTTATCGAAACATAATCAATGAATCATTTGGGAGATAGCTACCACGAAGTATGACGGTTATTATTGATTGAGTTTTAGAATGTGTTTTTCATTCTTTTTGCATCATACACCAAATGTTCCTTGCTGCCTCTCGTTTACATATGAAATTCAATTATTTCATAGCTTTAGTTCTTTTTTTTCCTAGTTTGATTGAATCGAATTACAATATATATTAATTTTTAGAACAGAATTTTCTAACTGATCTATCTTATTGCATTAGACATTCTTTAGAATAGATGTAAACTATACCGATGAAATCATCGAAGATAAATCTATGAAAGTTAACTCGATTTAACATATGTCATCATCATTTTATATACTTGTATCAAAGTACACAGAATGAATCTTATGTATGATTTCAATTTCGACTCTATCGATCCATTCGTAGAGGAAAAATTGTATACAAAAGGCCTAATATGTCTTAATATACTTGACATTCAAAAGCTGAAATTAGTTCCGAGAATATCTTGAGAAATTTTCCGACGAATGACTTATTATTATCGATCCGTCCATTTCTAATAGAATGGTATTTATTTGAATGTAGTATAAGAATTTATTTCACTTACGATACCATATTTTGTGAGCGTTGTTTGCATACTTCTTGATAAGTGATTGTTTTATATGAAATAGGTACCAGATAATAAGTGTTTCTTTTTCTATTCGCACTTATATGATACTATTTTGAAAAATGTCAGTAACACAGACGAAGTTTAATTAAGAAAGAAACACTCATATCGTTATTGTTTTTATAAAAAGTTGACAAAGTAAAAAGAAGTTCGATACCACCCTAGAAAAAAGAAAAACTCTTAGTCTACAAACATTCATCATCAAGATCATGTTGCAAGTCGCTACAACGAGTTCTGATGAAAATTTACTAAGTGTCAAGATGTAGTGATATATTCATATGAACACTTGTGAACAGAGAAAAACAAACTTCAACAGAATGTCTATTCGAGGTTGTTCTCATTCGTATATGTAACGTTCTATTAATAAATTCATATGATAAAAGAATGATGATAATGGATATTAATTGAAAAAGTATTCCCAAGCTTATCTTTTACATAATACGATGACTTATACATGCATACAATTGGAGCTGAGATTTTTCTTCTAACGTAATTTATTTATTTTAAAATCAATCTATAGAGAAATATTCGTTTTTTCCAGACGTAAATTATTCTTCGACAATCCTAAACTAATGCATAGAACAATGTTTGAATAAATTTTTACAGTAAATGTAATAAACGATAACTAAAACTTCTACAAATAATAATTTTCCAAATAAATATTTTATTTATTTTCCCAAGACTATATCGAGATTAAAATAGAATGACAATTCATCTTGTAACGACATCAAAGTTTCATTACTATTCATTTTAAAAATCCACATATAGAATACATTGTAAATAGAAACATATTTAACTCCCTGACAAAATCAATTTTGTTATGTGGAATATTTCTTATACCCTGGATACATCCATGTTATCAAAGACTGAAAGGTTACGTTCTTTATTATTGTTTGAATAGACATATCGTTTTCAGTAGTTTGATTGTATATCGACATGCAAAAACAAAAAAACATTATAGACAGCTCTATTCGCTTGGAAGTTCTTCGTCCTATCATGTTCTTCGACAACAACGGAATCATGTCTGAGAACATCGGATGTTTTGTTTTATGAAATAGAGCATACTCTAAAAAAAGCAACTAACCATTTATCTCCTTAGGGATTAAGTCTAAATTTATATTGAAAAGGAGTTCTTTCTGTAAAACAAAAAAAAAACGTGATTTTAACATGAGATTTACATTTCATCATACTATGCTTATTCATACTATCAAATCTCTAATGTATTGTTGTTGAACATCATGTAATATTGATGACGTGAAAGGAAAACACAATTACTGATGTTAAATGAATAGATGATTTCTGTTATCCACTGGAGTTTTTACGATATTAAAAGTTGTTTTTATTATTTTCCGACATCTACATAGGAGAAAAATATCTGTTCAATCTGGTATTAACTAATACGCAGTAATCTTTGTAAATTCCATAAATCCTTATCTATACCTTCGAATACAGACACCAATAAATCAACGAAAAGAGATTTGAAATATGTAATTAAACTTGCATTCAAAATTAGTTTCTCATTGTCATTAATTTTCTCTTCGATATGAAATAGATTTGATTAGATTTTTAGAAAATTTCAGAAACTTATGGAAACATAAGTACATTGAAATCGATATAAAATAAAATAATATGTTTAAAATATTAATCAAAACAAGTTTCTCAACAATCGAATGGATGTGTACGTGTTCAATTGATCTTATACAATATTCTACTTCGAAAATTTGAATCGAAAATGAGAAAAGCAAAAATGATAGAATAGTAATCGGCCGCTAAGAGAGAGAACATAGAGATATTCGTATTTGTATTACGATTAATTTGATCAAGTGAAGTAGTTTTTGCCAATGTACTTCAACAATTCTAAGACGATCAAGTTTATCGATCATTCTCGTCTCTTAAATGTGCATGTTACTTGTATGTATTGACTAGAGAGATGCAGAACCAAAAGAACTCTTGATCCCACACCTGTCTCGTATAGACAGATGATCAAAGTAATCATAAGTACTGACAACACTAATTTAATTGTCAAAAAACCTAATGTCCCTTCTAAAGGGACGTTTGAAAATTTACAATAATTTCTTTGGTTTATTTCGACTAAAATGACACTTGAAGGCCACGGGAAATTATAAAAACTTTATTCTATGTTATTGTCAGACCAAATAATTCACGTTTTTAAGACTTTCAATGTCTTGAATATCAACTTTTCATTTTGAGATATCTCTTTGTTTTCTGAATGTGAAGACATGAATGTCTTTCTTTTATTGTGTAATATAGAGACGCACTTCATTAGACCATCAGATCAAGTTATCCCACACTGTTTGCACTGGTCTATTCATACATTATGACATAATGAAGGAAATTCTCCTTACTAGAGACATACGATCATAGCAGCATGGAATATTCTAACAACATATGACTAGTCAAAGACTTATGGAACTGATTCATGGCTGAGTTTTCCATGATTCATCAGTCTACGAAAGGCTAGTGCAAGCCGAGTGTGAAAGAAACTTGTCCCTCCACCACGCAGTCGAATTTTTCGATGATCCATCTGTTTTTGGTTCACCTACGATGAATACTAACAACTCCTCTCTCCAATCGGCAGTCTTTCGTCACAGCTCTGATAATATCCAAGTTTTCTATAAATCAAGACTATTAGAGCATTTATAGGATGCTCTTTTTCTTTTCACCAATATTGATTACATGATACTCGAGTACCCTAATGGACAAGCGTTGTAATAAAACGAAAATTGCATGATGATTGAAAAAGTTCAAAATAAAATTTTCTTTTCATTTTGTGTCTTAAAAATGAACAAATCCATTATCCGTCTGAAACAATCTCTATTTACATACATTAAGAATTTCAATGTACATTCTACAGTGATTTTGAAAAAAAGATTTTGACCCTTGATTTTCATTGTTATTCCTTCAGGTAGCATTCGTTTTCGCTTATTTTCGTATGGTTCCATAGTCCAGAGAGAAGACTACACTGTGATCGAATTTCGTAATATTTGAAGTCTCAAAAAATATACACTTTAAGATTATAGCTATAGCACAGATACTTTTACTTAAAAAACGCATAGAACGCGACTCAAAATTATTCAAAAATTTAGATGAGCGGAAAAACTCAATCAACCATTTAGTTCCATGGAAAACTAAAACACATGCTTTAAAATGCCGCTCGTCATAAGAAATAGTCATTGAACTTAATTTCCTACAAGTATGAATATAGATAAGAAAAATTGGAGTCTTGAAAAAACTATAATCGGTTTTTGACTTCGTATTTGTAGAATTCTGTTCTGTATTTGTCCTGTGAAGATGAATGAAAAAAAAATCATTGAATAATATCATGTACCGAAATTGAGCGACCGATTCGAGTTTTTCTCACAACGATTCACTCAAGCAAATTTATTCGATAGAGCCCAATGAGTTCTATCGAGTGCTATATTTACGCTTTCAGATAAGGTCAAAACTGACGAAATATAGACAAAAATAAATAGAATAATTTCTCAAATTATTCAATCAATCATCCGTGCAACTTGATGAGCTCTAATTCATGGTAAACATAACATTGCCACTCAACAAATTCAACTCGACCTTTAGAATTGCAGAATCGGTAAAATAAAGATTCCTAGTGATAGTTCATACACCGATTCTTTCTTCGAATTGTGCCACATATGAAATGTATTCTATTCGACTTACTTGAAAAAAATAGGTAAATATCAATTATATTACATAGGACTATTGCACTCCACAATGTGTGCCACTAATGAAATACATTTGATTCGCTGGGATGTGGTCAATTTTTTGAAGAAATTAGTTTTTCTTTTAAGAAAATAATAGCACAATATACAATTAGAGAAGTTCTTCAAGCTTCTTTGATTCAATGAATGGAAAACATTTAAGCTGAGTATGTGTTTTTCAGTATGCGTTAAATTTCACACTTACTGTGTGGAACATATAGTGACGACTGCTATCGAAAATTCTATATATCCTTTGGCTTGATTTCAACTTTTGCTTGCGAGACAAAAAATTAGGATCCCAAAGATTCCATACATTTGGTTATTATTTTTCATCTGGTGACCTATTTGCAATTTTTGTAGATGTTGAATTCGAGACTAATTTGGTTGTTCAGTCATTCGATGAATTAAAAAAAAGTATATTTTTTCCCCACATCTGACAAGATATAAGATTATGAAAAACACGGTTTCCATCATTGAAGAAAATAATACAGTACAATCATGTTATCATTTGCCATTAAACTACTTGCACCTGTTAAATTTTCGTGATCCTACTAATAGAGAAGTACTATTATTTAGAAGAAATAACAACGAATCGAGATATATCAAATACAGTGAAACCTCTCTATAGTGGACACCTTTCGGACTTTCCAAAACTGTCCACTATACAGAGGTGTCCACTTTAGAGAGGTTAAGTCTTTTTTTAAATATTGCGATGAAACACGGACTTTTGAATGTGTGCGGGACTATGAGTAAGATAATCAAATTTACTACACTTTTATCGATCTTTCGTTCATGATTTTATTTTCACAAACAAAAAAAAACAAAAACAGAAAAAATCAGCAATGAGAAAAATAGTCTGTAATAGAACTTTGTTGAACCGCTTTTGAATCAAGATAAATGTCCCAGGTCAATCAAAACGGCCACCGTTACAGTATCGTAAACGGTCGTTTTTACATCGTATTCCACGGTTAAACGACTGTTTTAAGTCGTATTATGGCGTTTTAACAAGGTCAGTATTACGGACGTACACGGACACCGTATATACGCCGTACAGCCTTCGTAAAGATAGCGTAATACTATCGTATTCTATAGAAAATACGGCCGTATTACTGACCTTGTTAAAACGGGATAATACGACGCCGTAATGGGCCGTATTTTCATCGTATACGACCGTTTACGGATCGTTCTGTTTGACCTGGGGTCAGTTAATTGCGATTCTAGATCAGATATAAGATTGTGTAATTGAGGTTGTTCGGTAGAAGCAAAAAGATGAAGTTTTCTCATCATTTCGAGTGCTTCAGATAAATTCGGTGGTTGTTCTACTAAAGCTTCTTCTTCTTCTTCTGCGTTATCATCTTGAGTAACTTGTATATAAGTTTTAAGATGTTCATAATCGTCCCATTCATTAAATGTTGGAATACAGGAATCAATGTCCACTATAGAGAGGTATTTGGTATGAAAGGGACTGAAACGAAAGTGTCCACTTAAGAGAGTGTCCACTCTGTAAAGGTTTAAATCCAGCAAAAAATGCTCCGTCGGACCTCAAAGTGTCCACTATAGAAGAGTGTCCACTAAGGGAGGTTTTACTGTAGTATGTTTTGCATAATATATATCACTGTGTAGTGTTTTTTGAAGGTTATGAAATCGTACTAAAACTAAGAAAAACGAATGTTGCCTGACGGGACAGTAATAGTACTTATGTTTGCAAACTATTGTACAGGATGTCCCTGAATTTCATTCAAAAAATAAATATTAATAATTCTTCAACAGTTGAAACGGTTCACATAATTTTTTTAGGAATAAATTTCATATATTTATTGAAGTTTCATTGAATATCATTTTAAATAAAATATCTGTACCAACACAAATCACAACTAAAATAGTTTTAGTCATGATCAGATTCGAATCGACAACTGCGGTATATAACGAAAAATACGAATTGATTTATTCGGAAACAACACACGAATCGAATATTAACCTACGAGCATAATTCAGCGATTCTTTGAAACCAAACTTGTCGAAGATCGAATGAACTTGTACGATTGATTTTTCATGAGTATTATTACCTTTCATTGAGTGTCTCTACAGTAGATATTTAACAGTACTAATTTCAAACAATCATTGCAAATATGATCGTCATGCAATATTTCATCGGTGTGTTTTACAAAAGTAAACTTGTAGTTTTCGTTGTACACCACTGGCTGAATCGAATGTGGCCATGAGTAAAACTAATTTTGTTCTGAATTCTGTCGACACAGATATTTTATCTTGAATTATATTAACTGATTATACATACAAAGTGATTACAATGTTTATTTTTCGATCTGATAAACAAGTGTTCGTTTTAATTGAAATACATCATACTAAACGTAAGTTTTTGTGGCCATTTCAAAATTTTACTATGATTCCATTTTTGGTGGTTTTAAAAGATTAATCAGTAAGCTTTAGATTCAATCTACTGTTTAAAATTTACTTCTAACTAATCAAAATAAGCTGAAAGTATGTTCAATGTTCACAACACAACCCATACTATCACCACTAGAAATTTCCGAATAAAATGAACTTCCTCTCTAGTGTGCATTCAAATTTGATATTTCATCAATCTGTATTTTCACTGTTCAAATTGAGTTAACACAAACAACTACCTTATGTTCTAATTAGTTAATGATTATCTCATTGAAAAATATACAACAATGTAATTGTCATTATAAGGCGCCGTTGTTTGAAAAAAAAATTCGTTTACTCAAAACAAATTCATTTAAATTTCATATCACTTTACTCAAAACAAACAATAAAACAATGCCACGACCAAAAGGTAGTAAAAAAGATAAAAATAAAACTATTTTACAATCATCATCATTACTAACATCGATACAATCGTTGAATACAAATTATTCCAATGATATTCATGATGATGATAGTATGAATTGGATAAAAACACCGATGATTAATCCAACAATTGTAAATAAAGGTGGTAGACCTAAAAAACACAAAGATGATGTAATCAATTGTTTGGATGATCATCAATCAATGATGAATAGTCTATCGAGTGAAATCAATGGTCATCGAGTTGTTGTGAATCCAGCTGTACTACGATATCTTGAACAAAATCGTAGTGTGAATTACTCATCAATTATGAATAAAACACATTCGAGAACAGATGATTATTTCACTAAGAATATATTGTTAAATATCAACGATGAAAAAAATGATCATTTATTCGATGATTTATTTGAAAAATTCGATCGACAAGAATCAATAACTAACAATGATAAACTCTTACAAATAACAAATCACATCAATCAACGATATATATCAACAATTCATGAATTAATTGAATTTGATAAACTAATTGAAGATGATCTATTCGCCGATATGTGTACGTATTCAACAGATTTTTTAACAAGTGCTCGACTCGCTCAAACAATTCTAATGAATCAATGATATTTTTAATATCATGCAAAAACAACATATTTTTATTGTATTCAACAGTGAATAGATCAATTTCAAAATAGAAATAAATCGATAGTTTTATTTACATGATAAACTATTTATAAAAAAAAAATCTATCCTTTATCTTTCTGATACTATGAATTATTTCTCAAAAACAATCGAATATGATTCAAGGGCGGCAGCTTGATTGACTACATTTTATTCTTTCAATTAAGGACAAATGTCAGCAAAATAGAATCAAGCCGTATGAGATGAAAAATAACTGAACATCTAAATTCTTGGTGAGTTCATAATCAAGATCGTCTTTGTCAATGGTATCGAATAACTTGATATATCGATGAGAAAATTAGTCGTAATCTTATTTTTGAAAATCATTGTGACCCCGGAGACCATTTAAATATTCTTCCTTGGCTTGATATGAAATTTTATCGTTTTGAAACTGATTTGACTCTTCTGGACTTGGTGTTCGTTGCTGAGCATTTTCTTGCTTAACTTGAACAATAATAGATTCTTGCACGTACACAGATGATTGAATCCGATCAACCAACGAAGTTCTAATTGAAGAATGAGTATAGGATTTGATGGGAGAATAGTGATTTATGAATCTTTCAAAAACCTATAAAACAGATGCCGACAATTAGATGAATTCGAATGTCGTTTCACAACCAGAATTCCGTCCATTATATAAAACTTCACCATAGAATCCAGTTGTCAGAATGAATCTCCTGTGTATTATACATGATATGTAGAACGGCCTGGATCATTCATTCTCAATGACATGACACATGGAGAACAAAATTAGATGAATTTGAAACAGTTGATATTGTTTAATAGAACTATCTTCATGAATCATGTTTAAATATCAATTATGTTTGTTTCCATAATACAGACGTTTCTTTCTCTACTCCTTCTAGATTCTACTTTGCAAGCATATTTATTCTCCAATTAAGAAGACACGAAACTGATGTATGATGAAATAGCAAATACATCATAGTTTCTTATTTTTAAACTTGATTACTTTCAATAATTGAAATTCGAATGTAGTAGAACTGTTGAATGTTTTTTTTTCTCTTTTTTTAATGTTCGTAAGTGCTCGACTTTCAAAAAAATTGTTTCTCGTAGAATTTCATCACTTGTTTTTGTTTACGCTTAAAATAGAATACAAGTAATTTACTCTATTGACAATGAATTATTTGTTTAAAAAAAAAATGACACGATAAGTAAACAGAAAATTGTTTCTAAATAAATGCCATCTGTCTAGAAGAAAGTCAATTATTGACAATGAGCAGTACATATCGATGTGATGTACAAAATAAATTAATTGCAGAAAGTTGTAAATAACTAGTTTATTAATCATTCAAAAATCTTGCTCGATTATTGTAACAAAATCACACGTTATTTTGTATGAATATCGTATGAGAAAAGAAAATGAATTCATACATTTCTTCAATGAAACTTTCAGCGACATGACAGAAAACATCGACATAAGACTAAGTGAAACATGCGAAATAAAATTTTTACATAGGTTAATGCAGCTAACTATATACATGATTCTATGCTGGCAAAGATCGACCTCTACATTATCTATAATGTCGCTTTACTACAAAACCACACGAAACGGTACAAATGATGAGTCATAAGTATATGTATATGTATATTTTTTTTTTGAAAGTGGTATTACTTACTTATTCTTTCCTAAACAATTAGTCAAATAGTTTTAATTTCGAATGGCTTCTCAATTAGCTCGTCGTATACTAATATTGGGTGTACCAGGTTCTGGTAAAAGTACGATTGCTAGTCGTATCGTTAAAACGTATGGCATGCCTTATATTGTTGTCGGTGATTTACTTCGTCAGCATGTACTACAAAAATCAGGTAGTTGAATTTGTTTTGTCTGATTGATGTAAAAGACGTGTTCTATTATCAAGAGGATAGTCGAACAATAAAAGAACATGTTGATAAAGGTATTCTTCTACCTGATGAGCTTATATTGAAATTTATTGTTGATGAAGTAGAAAAAAATCGTGAACACGGAGTCTTACTAGAAGGTAATTGAATATTTTTTTTTCACAAAAAAAAAAGACATTTCATTTGCCTGTTTTCAATAAAAAACAAACCAGGTTATCCACGTACATTGAATCAAGCTGAAATTTTATATCGACAAATTAAAATTGATCATGTTCTTGCATTACATGTACCTGCCGATGAAATCATTAAACGTCTACGAGATCGATTAGTCCATTTACCAAGTGGACGAGTCTATAATCTTCTATGGAATCCACCTAAACTACCTGACAAAGATGATGAAACCAATGAACCATTATCAAAACGTGAAGACGATAAACCAGATATTCTTCGTCATCGATTGAAAACTTATGATAAAAATACGAATCCAATTTTAGAATTCTACAGGTAAATTTTCATGATTCTTGTAACATAATTGAAAAATATCAATATCTATACGTCTTCTTTTTTTTCTCTATAGAACATTGGGTATTCTAGAAGAATTTCATGGAAATGAAAGTGATAAAATATGGCTCGATATTAAAAATTATCTTGATCATATTTTTAAACAAGTGACAAGACAAAAATTAGCTGCTTAACACAATTCATGTTACTTTCTTCATGCAGTGTTGCTTCGTTTGAAGAGAATTTTTCCAGATAAAATTCATTCGTTCATCTTGTTTTGCTTTATTTTATTGTTGATCAATAGATTTTGTTACTGTTTTGATAAAAATAAAAACATAAATCCATTTTACAACAAAAATCTAATTCAATACAATATTTTCAATCGATGACAGTTGACACATGTGAAAAAATTTCTATCCTAAACGTTGTCCGATGAGTTCTTTTTCATATTTGCTTGTAATCTAAACTGTGAAATTACTGATGTTTCATCAAGAGTCAAGATTCTTTTCAAACGAAAAATTTGACATCGTACTTCAAAATATAATTATGACAGTTGATTCAATATTAAAATATCATCATATTGATTATTTGTCTCCGACAAAATTATCATTGATGATACCCCGTCAATGTTCGATAGAGAACATGAACACATAGTTCACTAGGTACTTTCTGCAACGATTGGTTCAATTACCGATTCATATGCATTTACATGAATTTGAACAGCAAAGGAAAACTGTTCGTATTAATGCATATCTACCTTGAGGAATTCTTTTGTTTTTTATTGAAATTATTCTCTTTCATGTACTGTATTGATAATATCAGTCAATTATCTATTGTTTTACCCAATATGATACAACATTTTTAAAATAAATGTGAATCGTCATGCTTGATTTAGAACACTTTGAAAAAATATCATATCGATTTTATTATTTTCTTTCCATAATTTTTGCAACGAGAAAAAAACAAGTAATTCCGAGTACTAAACATGAATTTTAATTATTTCTCATCATGATCATGTAAGCTTAAACGAATAAATCGTATCAGATGAAAGCAGATCTTTTCATTTTTCAAAGGCACTTTTTTTTTTGCATTTTCGGACATTTTTATTGTGATCGTATCATTATGAAATCTATCACGATCAATATACAAAGGCAGATGGTCAACTCATTGATATTGACATGCATAACAATTTTCTTCTTCTTTGACCGACAGCTGGTCGAATATTCATTGTTTTCGGTGTGTGTCTCTCTCTCTCTCTCCCCTATCTTTCAATTCATTTCTAAATTAAAAGAAAAATAATTCTTCGTTCGCTGCGTTCTGTCATACAAGAGAAGACAGACAAGAAGAGAAGAGAAGAGAAGCAGTCAACATAATTTTCAAGAAAAATAACACCGGTCAATACATTCAACGAAAGAGAAAGAAGACAAAAGAATTCTTCTTCATTTTCCTCCGTCCGTCATACGAATGAACATAAATGACCGTTGTCATTCTCGTTCTCTCTCTGTTCACACTAATTAACACTAACCCCTATAAATATTGAGCAACAACAAGTCACTCACTGTCAAATAAAAAACAAACCAAATGAATCTCTCATCTTCACGCATACTTACAACATCATCAATAGCCAATCTTTCAACCACTGCAATTATTATTCCAGCGGTGCAACCAAATGCAACGGCTAATAGAAATCTTCTTCATCCATTACAGATTGGTGATACATCTGTACAAAAACTACGTGCAATAACTACAACACCTTTCATACAAGCATCAACAGATGCAAATGGTGTTAGACCTACGGTGTATATAATGAACAATACTAACAATACTAATACAACTCATGCTATAAGAACAGATATGCAACAACCAATGACTATTAATCGTCTTGTGTTAGCCAACAATGCAAATCAAACCATAATTAATGCTCCAAGTACAGTAAATTTCAATTCAATTATAAGTAATTTAAATACGTTTAATCAAATATCATTGATACAAGCACCAAATAGATCAACACAGAATAGTATCAGTCAACTTTTGGAAACACCAATTAATGTTATACAACCATTACCACCATCACAAGCTGATATCAGTAAGTGATTTAAATTTAAAACAAATCGAATAAACACACTTATATACTATCGTATATTTTAGTGATAACATCAGCAAATAAGGAAAATCAAAATGATCAAATATTTTCAAGAACAAAAGCTTTAGTTGAATTATTAACAAGTACAAATACGCAGCCACCAGCATCGTTTGGCTCAGCATTAATTGAACCAACAACATCAACGCCATATTCAGATGCAACACGTACACGTTCAAAAAAACGCATAAATCGTGTTAAACGACCAATGAATGCATTTATGGTTTTCTCACAACTTGAACGTCGTAAAATTGTTATCATGGCACCTGACATGCACAATGCTGAAATATCAAAATACTTAGGTGCAAGATGGAAACAGTTAAATGATGCAGAACGTCGACCATTTATCGATGAAGCTGACCGATTAAAAACGTTACATTCACGTGAATATCCTGATTATAAATACAAACCACGTAAACGTTTAAGAAAAGGTGTTCTTACAAGTAATTCATCGATTCATATTGATACATCTGATGCATCATCAAATCGATCAACACCACCAACATTAGTTACAAATTTAAGTACAAGTACAAATGTAAATATGAATGCAATCTCAAGTACAAGTGTAAATACAAATGAAAATACAAATGCTATTTTAAATGATGATATCAATTCAATATTTGATGACAATTTATTTTCAAATATTGATGAAACATTAGGAACAACAACAACAACAACACAACAAATCGATCAAGCTTTACTTGATGAAATTCTTGGCACGAATCCACAAACACCAGAATCTCTTCTAGATCAAATCAATACAATTGGTGATAGCAATCTTTGGGCTGATCTGGATATAATGAACTTTGATTTTGCAATATAGAATAAAAAGAATTATTTTGAATAGACTCACATATAAATATTTTTTTTTTGTTTGTTTCTTTGTATTCTTCGTGTTGGTAGTAAATGCAAGAATAAATGGATTCTTTTCTCTTTTATTTGTTTTTCGTCAAGATCATCAATAAAAGACAGGAACAAAAATTTT
This sequence comes from Rotaria macrura, assembly GCA_900239685.1. Classification (NCBI taxonomy): domain Eukaryota; kingdom Metazoa; phylum Rotifera; class Eurotatoria; order Philodinida; family Philodinidae; genus Rotaria; species Rotaria macrura. The sequence goes on along the minus strand of OENT01000831.1, from coordinate 13,613 downwards.
GGTATTCGTTTTGTTTTTAGTAGAAACTGTGTTATTATAATATACTAGACAAAATGTGGACATATATTTATATACATGAATGAATATAGACAACAAAATTATTTATTCTAAGTTAAGAATGAATTGATATCGAGTCCATGTGCACGTGCCATAGAATTTGTTGAATATGAAAAATTGAACTAAAATGAGAAGGACAACGTAGGTGTATCGTTTCAATGGTACATGCGTTAAGTTTTCGGAGAAGAAAAAAATAGATTCATTTTTACTACGTACATAACTGATTGGATTCGTGTTAGTCTTGTGAATAGAAAAAAATTTAGTCTCTTTCATTTTTAGGATCGAACATTACGTTACATGTGTTTTAATTGAACAATTAATAACACAGTGACTAATACATTTTTTTTTTCGTCTGATGTATATGTGAACCAGCTGTGTTATCATATTCTCACGGCTTGTTTTCGTGTCACGTCGTGAAAGGCTAAGGAATGAATCGAGAGTGTCATTAACCCTTTCAATTGTATACATTGTTTTTCAATTAAGATGTGTGATATTGTAGAAAAATTGAATTATTCTATTAGTATACTATCGATAAGTGAATTATCGTTATTTGTTACGGGTTTCTCATAATGAAGATAACAATTGTTACCAGAGACAATTGATTCTTTTGCTACTACGATGGATATGATGAATAGGAAGTTTGTATGAAATTTTTCAAAATGTGATGAAAGATGTCATACGTCATGTATTGTATCTTTGATGTTTAGAATCAAGTCGGTTTAAGTGTTCGTGAAAAATTTCGTATCAAAGAAACATGATTGAATATCATAAGAAAAATTTTAGTTCAGATAAAAATTTTGTATTACGAACTGACGAGGAATCATAAGAAGAAAAAATAAAGCTGCTTAAATGATCTACCGACTTGTTTGATATTCATTTATCTAGTTCTTCTTCGTACACTGTTTTCTAATGACGAATATTCATTCAAAAATCAAAGAATATGTTCAGTGTAAAAGACAATTGTATTATAAAATATTACTTATTCTGTTGCACAATGTAGAAAGCTTTTCGCTCTAAACAACAATGAGATGTTCTTATTTCTTTATTCTTAATAACAAAAAAAAACAAAACGATTTCTATAAATAGATGGTAGTTTTATGTAGGATTAAAATACTCATAGTTTTTTCTCTCCTAATAGACTGAAATTGTGAAGAAAGAGAAAAAAAATAGAATCTTATTATTGTAGCCTGACAAACATTTTGAGCGAGAAAAGAGAATAAAGGTTTATAGTGATTTTTTAAATTAGCCGCACAACTTGATATTCTTGTCAATCAGACAAGAATCCAGTAGGCAGAATTTTGGATGGTTCAGCAAGAAAGCGCTAATCTGTAAAAGAATCTTGAAATTCCAGACTGATTCTTTTTTTTTTATCTTAGTCTACGTTTGTTTTCTTGGATAATCTGAACAGATTCTTATTTTGTTTTTTTGGAATCAGTGTATGCGTCTATTATATTTAGATTTATTTTCATCAACATTATTATTAGTAATTACTTTTCACAATAAAACTTGAAAAAAAAGAGACCGCTACGGTGGCACGTTTCATTTCAATGACATAGACAAATGACAAAAAATATACGATGATACACGTAACGATAAAATAATCATCACGAATGAGAGCAGCTATGAAAACGAAATTTTAATTGAGAAATGGCAGTGTTTCGAAAAAATAAATTACATCTATTGAAATATGCAGCAATTAATTACTACTAGGATTATTCTTCGTCATTTAGAAACATAGAGAAAGCTTAATAAACCAATAGATTTCATCATAGCATATTAATATGCACTTATCCTTAATTTGCAACGTATAGGAATGGTATGAATTTCAATAGTTGTTCTGCATTTCGGTTTAGCATGGTTTGCACGATAAAATGAGGGTTTACTGATTTATATATATTTCAAATAATGACTGAAAAATATTCCTCTTGCAATTCTGGTAAGACTCTTTCTATTTTTCCTTCAATCGATAGCAAGAATCTTGGCTGAACTTCAAGAAGAAAGAGAATCGTGACTGATTTCTCAGCAAAAAAAAAGAATCTTGAAAGAATATCGATTTGTAATTGTCATGTACGAATGGAGTAAAAAATATGTTGTAGATTTATAGTCTTGAATGAAAAATCCATGAATGAATGATAGATCTATCAAGAAGTGAAAGAAACTCAATTAGTATTGTTAAAATGACTCTCACAAAAACTTGTTCAATTTATGAAGCATGACTTCTAATGAGAATCATGACAACATGTCTACTTATGAATAACTAAGGTCAAATTTGACAGCTCGTGAGTTCAATCGTAATCTTTGGTTGCTCTAAAGTACAAAGGTAAAGGATTGGCTATGTGAACGTTGTTTTATATTGATAAAATTAACTCCTTAAAACAAACTATAGCCTTCGGATGTGTTTAAACGTAGCTGATGAAATTCTCAAAGCTTTTGTTGCCATGCAGTTAGTTATGGTATGCGTGAAAAAAATTGTGCAATCAGTCATAGGCATACATTTGAAGAATTTCATCGTGTGTTTCACAATTTGACACGGTGTTTTTCAGACGCTGAGAAAAGAAAACGGTGTGATGTTTACATAATAATAAAAGTCAACAACAATTGCTCGAATATTATCAATGATACAAATGAACTGTGAAAGGGTATCGAAATCTAACTTCTTAGCCTTGGGCATTATATGCATAACTAATAGGCGTTGTAAACTTAAATAAAAAAAAACGCAAATAGACTAATAGAATTAAACTATGCCATGGATGTCTTCTTAATTTCGATGGTTAAACATTCTTATATCGTTTGTCTACATGAATTGTATTAGACAAGTCATGACATTGAATGAACAAGTCTTGGAAATAGAACATAACCTTGAAATACTAAATGCAAACATACGATAATTCCTCTGGCCAATTACCATTGCTCACACGGGAATAGTAGTTTTGTTTTTTCTTCTTTTGTCTTCGAAAAATAGAATTATGAAAATAACATTCAAGTAGATAAATATTAATATACATATATAATGAAAGATGCCATGTTGTATGCTTTTTAAATTGATTTTTATGATTCTTGCCAGTGAAAATATGAGCTAACTTCCGATTTATTAGAAACTCGAACTTTCTTTTAAGTTCTCATGCACAAAGGATTAAACATGTAAAGATGAGAGTCCTGACATTGCTAGTTTCTTTAATATATATATATTTATATTTTTTTCTTCTTGCACGCATGCTAATCACATGAATATGCACAGTTTAAACTGAATGGGATCTATTCATTTTGCCTGCATTGTTTAATGTCAGATATACGTATGACATTTATTAAAAGAAAAATATTTCTAGTGCAGAAAAACAAATATTACATCATAGTAAATTTCTTTTTTCTTCTATTATTGAATAGTAGAAGATTTTTGTTTATCTAAATTTGCTATGAAAAGTTACTATGACTATTAAGTAGATTCAAAGTACGACGAGTTCTCAAAACATTAAATCTAATATTTATATAATCAATAGTAAATCATAATCGATTTCTGCTTAATGTGTATCTAACAGCTAATAGATTTATTATGTTCATGAACATGAATTGTACAATAGACACTCAATTATATAACATTGAAGTCAAATAAAATTTGAAGATATTTTCTACTTTAGTTCAGACAATATATAGTTTTCTTTTTCAAGTTTACTTGCTGAAGAAATATGAATTCCTCATTTATTCTAATCAGCTTCTATTGAGTATCATTAAGCAAACACTTTCGGCTTCTTAGTTGCTAATCAAATAACAAGTTTGTAGTATATGTGTATTTCATCGAGGGGAAAAATGATTTCGTATAGGCAAGGAATGAGTTGACCTAGCCTAGAAATTTCCGATTTGACCAGATTCACTCATCATATGTATAGTATAGTTTAGTATCCGAACAAGAAAACATATTATTGTTCACAAACGATGTATAAATAATATTAAAACATGAACTTACTTGATATGATTGTTGATTTGATTTACTACAATCGAGTGGCATCATACTATTATCTACATCTATATAAAACATATAGATTTACGTTAAACAAAATTCATCATCATCAAATTAATTATTTCTTACTTTCATCTGTTGTTTTATTAATCGAAGTATTAATGGCATTAAGAAGACTTTGATACTATAAATATAATAGAAACGAAAATTCTCTTTAGAAATCTTTTCTTTTGTTTTTTTTTATTCTCATACATGTGTAGAAAAATCTAAAATCGTATCGGAATAATTTTTTTCTTGTTGAATAATTTTTTTCGATCGTTTCGTTTTATAATGACTGTTATTAATCGTTTGATCTGATACAACAATAATATCGTTCGAATGAAATAATGCTTCACATGGATCTTTGTTAATAATTAATGCACGAATTAATTTCGTTGCTGCTTTCGCATTTAATTTATGAAAATATGTTAAATGATGAAATAAAAATATATGTTGATCAGCACGATCACAGGGAATATTCGGTACATGATGTTGATCACTAAGACCTAATAGAGAATATAAAATTGAATGGGCATTGTCATTGTTGTCTTTTTCTACTTATATTTTCATTAAAAATCTATTACCATAGATATGTCGTGATAGAAGTGGACATTTACTTTTCAATTTTCTTACAGCACATTTGGATTGTGTTATATGATCATTATTATGAAACAATCGAGTGACAGTCGGCGTATACGATACTAAAGCGAGTACAATCTTTTTTGCAGCACGTGATGATAAATTATGATGAAATTGTAAATGTTGAAAACAGAGTACTTCTTTTTCGGCACGTCCTACGAATATTTTTGATAAAAATTAGAAAGTTTCGTCTAGTTATTTCATTTACCACATGGCATATTTGTTATGTCATGTTCATCGGATAAACCAAATACACCATCTTGTGTCAATGGACATTTACCTTAAGAAAGGAGAAAAAAAAGAAACGATTATTCGTGTTTTTTTGTTTTCTAAAATCTGTTCTACATACATTTATAGTTTTCAACCGATATATTTTGTTTAAGAACTCGTTCATATATACTAAATAAATGTTCATCTTGACTTGTATTATTAAATATAGCACGAACTAATTTTCGAGCTGATACACTATCAAAATTATGATACCATTGAAGATGTTGATTAAGAAAAACATCATTAGATGAACGATCACACGGAATGTTTGGAATCTGATGAGATTCACTAAGGCCATATATACCTATTGTATTCAAGACAAGATAACGAGAAACGAACGACGTATATTAATATTGAAAACATATGAAAAGTAAAAATATGGCACGTACCTGTTTGTACTAGTGGACATCGACATTTAAAATTTTGTACTTTTTGATAAGACATTGAAAAATAGATCTGAAGTAAAATATGCATATGTAGAAAAAAAACTTTGTTCTGTTACTAATCGATATCAACAGTATTCTATGATTTAATGTTAATAGTTCATTGTGAAATCAGTACTTTCCTATATTAACTCATTCTAAATGAAAACAACAATCAGTTTAGATATTGTTTCAATACGATGAAGTTCATGCTCGGAAGTAAACTTTATTTGACAATTGATTTACTTTTGAACTTGTTTATCGTGTAGAAATAAAAAAAAATCATTCTACTGAATTATTATTCATTCAGTAAATAACCTAGTTATTTCGCCCATTGATTCAATTTAATCAAACAATTTTCTAGAATTAATATCCGTACATATTAATTATTATAATAAGTTGAATTATAACTTTTGTTATCATCTGATCCATAAAATCATGTTCTTGAAAAGAAAAACAATAATTTAAAAATTGATAATGAAAAGGAAAGAATATGTTTCTTACCACTATTCATTTAATTTTTTCAATGTTTTTTCATATTCATAGCAATTGTTGTCGATTATCTGTATTGCTGTAGACCGTTTGTTTAACAATACGTTTGTGATGAATTCGGCACAGAAAAAAAAACGAACTGTTTTTTTATGTCATAATCTTATTTAATTAAATCTAAATATATCTCTAAAATAATAATTTAGAATGAAATTTCATAATTCTTCCATGTTTGTTTTGTTTTCTGAAATAAGAACAAGTATGATTTCTCTACTCTCAAAGCGTCATTAGGAATCAAGAAAATGCTCCTTTTCTTCTCACGATGTTTTTTATTCCATGTTTTGTTTTTTTTTTTTTGATTGATTTAAAAAGAAAAAAAAATGGTAAAACAAGGAACACATGAAATTCTTTTTCAACCAATAGAAATTATGAATACATGTGAAACGAATGATTCATTCTTTAAACCTCCTCTCCTCGGTTCATACGGTCTGAAAACAAAAAAATAACAACTAAAAGTAATGGATCAATGTTCTATTCGAGTATCAATAATAATTTCAATAGATGAATCCATACAGTAATAAGAGAAAAAAAAAAGCTATCAAAGATCGAATGCTTTTTCGTTTCTAAAGAAAATGTATGTTTCAGAGTCGGCATCTGCAACCTATGAGTATTTTCATTTGTACTATCGTACTATCAAATTTAGAATATAGGACATTTACATCTGGTTTTGATCGTGACATTATAATCAAATCATTGCCTTACCTTACCTAGCGAACAACATTAAATGACTAGTGTATTCATATAATCACAGAGGTAATAAAATATGTCATCTACGTAGATTAATTACTCGATTATGAATGTGAGTAAAACAGATAGATTACTTTCTTGTTAGAAAATGAATGTAATAGCAATAATCTACAGGTAACCACTTCATGAAATATGTATATTTTACTTTTTGAAGACGAGGAAAATAAATATATCGAATATTTTTGTAATTACCAAGTAGATAAAAAATCAATTAATCAACAATTATTTCAGAATGACATTGTCTGAGAATGTAAACTTATGTGTACCCTTAGTTCACTGAACTATTTAGACACATACAAAGAACTCTATTTGAACTAATAAAATAGGTAATTAAATATGAAACAATGAACGAATGATTGAGTTTACAAAGATCCATTTTAATATGCAAATCTTGATAAATATATATTTAAAATAATCTATTAAGTCTACTTTTCTGATAATAATTTTCTATTCTGAAGATTTGAATCTCGTACGACATATAAAGTGACATTCAACAAATAAGTTTTCCAGAAAATTTAAAATGACATGTCATTCATCAAATATTTTGCACTCTATGCTAATAGAAAGAGAAGATTTCCGTTGGAAAAACTATCGTTGACACGGTTAACATATGTTAACATAAAACCTTAGTTGAAGTTTTGAAATCAACAATATTTTATGTGTATTGGGTGTTTTTTTTTTGTGCAAATATTTATTTGAGATATTCTCTGAAATAAAAATGGTACTTCTCATTGTCCTTTATTTCTACGTACACAATCATTTAGATTTTACCATTATAAATAATTTTATTTTAATTTCAATAATGAATCATATCCATAATGTTTATTCCAGCAACAGTTATAGGATGTTATGACGCTACACGCACATTGAATAATGTATTTCATGTACAATAAATAGAAAGTAATAGAACGATGAATTCTAATAGAACTCATCTTTTCTTATTTCAAGAATAAATCCAATGAAATATATATATATTGAATATCTATTGCAAAAATGGAAAATATCAGATTAGATGTACAACTTAATCCAACTATTGATTGATATGTATATTGATACGAAAATATAAGTCACAGCTGCTTTTTCTTTCCAAACATTCTATAGCGATTTTACCAATAAATATTGACGTATGCATATATTAACAGTAGTGCGAGATAGGTTTTTTTCGTTTTAATGAACAAAAGCAAAGAATAATACTTATTTTCTTGATTCAAGAAGAGGCGTACCAAGGCGTGAGGCGGAGTGCCACCTACTGCCAACCTTGGGAGCCAAGTTACACTCCTGGATTCAAACTCTAAAGTTAATATGAACAAATTATTGAAGAATCGATGAAATGGTCGTTTGATTGAATAAATATTCTGTATCATTCTATTATGATTACATATTAATATCAAGAATATTTCACAGCTGTTTAAAAAAAAAAACAATAACTAGCGTAACATTTGTATTATCATTTTTTATCTGTATCAATCCATTTCAATGACGTTGTACTATGCAAAACAAAACTAGGAAAGTATGTGTCGTGTTGGACAAATTTCTCTTCCTAATTAGAAATGAAAGTTATCAATTGTTTGAGAAAGCAAAAATGACATATCCATCCTATGAATCTTTATTAAATATTATTTGGTAACAATTGTTCTTGTTGCTGTTTTTGATCTTCTTTAGTTCTATATGTAATATAGACATACATGAAACAACCTAGTGTTGTAAATATAATACTAATTATTTGTTTGATTGCTAATGATTCATCAAATAATGCTGACCCGACAAATACAATTAGTAGAGTTTTTAATTGTCCAACCATGTTATATCCAATAGCTGCATCATCTTTAATACACCATATAACACTTGAATTAACAATAAATGCAAGTAGACCACATAAAAATACTAGAAACACGACGTCCCATTGAAATAAAATATGCCAATTAAAGTCATAAGATGTATTAATAAACAACCAACATGGTAATAATAAAATAGCCGATGTCATCGTTTGATTCTTAAGAAAAGACATACGTTCATATACTGCAGATGCTTTTTCGTTTTGTACCATAGTTTGATATAATGCATTACATACGACACCAATACAAGCATAAGTCACACCTAATGGATGAAAATAAAGATCTGAATACGTATTAACTAATGTTCCAAGAACAATAATGCCAAAAGTAAGTAAAACTGTTAGAGAATAATCTCGAGAAAATTTTTCCCGAGTTATTATTGAAGAATTTATTTTCAATTTTAATTGAATCCATTCGATTAACATTAAAGTTGGTGGAACTTGTAATTTAATTAATTGATATGTACCTATGGTATTATATTGTAATGATAAATTACTAAATGTTATGAAGCCTGAAAATGATCCTGATAAAAGTAATAAACGCATTAATGATTGTAATCGATTTGTTGATCTTGAAATATCTAATGTAATATTCTTTAGAAATTTTAATATAATCCATGCAATACATCCTGAAAACATACAATTGTAGATAGTCAATGTTAAACTTGAAATAGGATATTGACGAAAAAGCCATTTCGAAACATATATTAATAGTACCGCTGATAAAAAATTGCATGCATAATTTAAAATGAAACGGCCATGTTTAGTAAGAGACATGCGTGACAATGTATTACATGAAAATTCGTTGATAGGCAAGAACAAAAGAAGCCATGGACGATGATGGAGACTGTTCGTAGTGAAAAATAACTAAAAGAGAAAGGAAAAAAAAAGTACTTAATGCAAGAAAGAAGAATGAAAAAGCGAAGAAAGAAATTTTTTAACGCATACATGTCGATTTTAGGATAGAAATTATTCCAATAACGACAATGCATACTATATCTGAATACCAAAAATATAACACTAAGTTTAACTGTTACTTGGATATACGTTGATGAACTTTTACTCATCGAAAAATAGTACAATTCCATCAATAATCATTGACTAGAGCATAAATTATTCGTTGTCTCTATTTTTAGCAAGGTCATATTATTATATATTCATGTATGCATCAGAACTATATCGTTGGTTCGATATAGTAAGCAAGTTTTAAACTGATCTGCACATGTTTACCAATGAAACTAGGTCAATATTTATTACTAATATTTTTCGTATGTTGAATTGAAATATGTTCTATATATATTTTTGCATTATTCTAGAATCAGTGATTCGATACGTTTTTTTTTTGATGACAACAATAAAGCATTGATATTTTCAAGTAAACCTAAAATGAAAAAAAAGCATCATTTTTTTGCTCTTGTCATTTACAAATACATTCGACATTTCTGTTTCGATCTACATTTGAATAACTTCAATCTAAAAAATTCCTTAGATTGATTATTTCATTTTGTTGAACGAAAATTTCTATATTTCAATCATAGTACAACTCTCCAAATTTTTTTTAGTATTAGTCTCAAACTTGACTTTTCACACTAAGGGTACAGTTGTAGGCGCTTGTGACATGAGAAACTAAGATTTTGGAAAAGCTTAGCCAAAGCTCTGATGAGGATATCATTTCAGGACTTTCGTAATACGCTAAGATGCACATCTATGGTAAACCTTAAAAAAAAAACTTGTCCAACTTATTTACCTCGAACATGTATCTTATTATTTTTTGTCTTCTATCTGTGGTACAAATTTCAGTGTGATCAGCCATACCGTCTTCGACGAACAGAAGCGATTCGAAAAAGCAGTGGAGTTGGATGCGGTGTACCCTTTACTCAATGTTGTGAATCCAATGAGATCTGTTTCGTATTGTCGATTTTCTTGTCCTTTTATCAGGACAGACAAAATCATTTTGAGTGTAAGAAAAACAGAAATGGAAAGTATAACTGACACGTTTAATAGTTATCCGTTCGAGTCAAATGAAGAGATCCATTGTCGTATTTGTATAAATGGAGAATTTCCATTCAAGTAGTTTTACTTTCTCCGATAATTGAATGAATAAATTACATTGTTTCTCAAGAGTCACACACAGAACAGTATCGACATGCACACTCACATCCTTAATAGAGGTTCGTTCATAGCTCGCGTAAGATTCCGTTGTACTCATACAATAGAATACTACCACATGCAATAGTTAAAGATTCGAATGTTATTCCATGCTCTGGATTCCAGTATGATTTCAACGATTTTTACAAAAACCCTATTGAATCCGATCTGATTCAATTATTGCAATGATTACTCTAGACCATTTTTATATTCTCCTATTCCGTTTATTTTATTCAAATTTAAGAATGAAAAATCAATCGGGACTTATTCTCTTATATTCTACCGATAGATTTTATCCGAATGGTAAATTACATGCAACAATCAAAGCCGAATATTCATTTTTGTGTCTTGCTTAAATTCTTCAAACTGATCTCATCAAATTGCTAAGTTGTATTGCAACACTATAGAAATCACGATGTGTGTCGTAAGAGTAGTTCAATAACACATCACATGGTATCGAAATGTGTGTTAGCCGTCATTGTTTGTGAGGTCCCATATTGAGTTTTGATATTGATCAGCTCGATAATGATTATAAGGCTTTCTGAAACTTCAGAAAATCATTTGCACAAAATTGTTAGAGAATTTAAGAAAGCAAAAGAATCTGTAACCCTGTTAGAGTTTTTCATCAGGCCGATTTTTAAGAGGATGATCACCCTACTAGTACTGATAGTTGCCGTTGAAATATTGGCTTTGCCAAACTGATTCCTACCATTGGACCTAGGACAATCACATGTAAAATCATCCATCCAAATTTAACAACATTAACACAACTACAATCGATTTATTTTCCAGTTTCGGCCAGGAGAGTAAGCTTGTAAAACTGTAGCTACGATGAATTCTTCATCTTATTCAGATGCAAATGGTGGCGGCAGTAATCAAACACTTTCTAGAATATTCACATTAAGGAAAACAATCGCTGCAGTCAATATCTACTTTCTAATCGTATCAGGCTCTTAATTGATGGCTTCATTCGTCGAAGAAGTTTTGATTCAAAAATAAAATTCTCCTTCAAAAGTCAATAACGTGCCAGCCTGTGGTGAACTTTTTAAAAGTTAATATGCTTGTACATGGACGAATCAATGAACATGATAGAAACGAAGACGATGAATTTTAGATAAAAAGCTCTTCCTAGTTGTATTCAATGTTTCTGTGTTTAATTGAAATATTAGCTTACCTCTGGTTGTCGTAGATGTAGCATTTGTAAGCACACTTACAATTCCATATACAACAAGTACACTCACAGAAAACCTCAACGCTATGAAAATCGACATCGATTTATTGCGATTAGTATCGTTGTCTTTCTTTGAAATTCTAAAAGCGAACAATAATTTTTACAGCTAGAAAAGAATCAATGGGAACTAACGCAACATGTTTAGTACACGCCTATCAATTAAACTTATGTGTCAACAGACGCCGTTGATGTGGACGTTCTAGGCAACGAACGGTTATATCCACTGAACGTTCAGTTGCAGACGACGGATTTCTAGGCGACGATGGTAAGTGATTATCACGTGATTAAGTATCATATCGACATTGAAATTGTAACGAAAACGGGTCTGTGTTCAGGTTTTCATTAGAAATTTAACATGAATACCATTTTGATAACAAATAAAGAATGAAGCTGCTTGAGATTAAATCGCAAATTGTTTTATTGAGGGTTTTGCTCTGCAAAACTGTCTACTGTACTTTTTCAAATAAGTTTTCATTGTCAGCGAAAAATTTAAAAGATATACATCTGCTCAATTTTCCAAGTGTGACAGTCAAAAGAACGAAAAACTTATGAAATATTTAAAATAAATGTTCTGCTAAAATTCAAAATATAACACAACATTGTCTGGAAAATTCTGGATCATTAAACCCATGTTTCAAAGTTACTGAGAAAATATTGAGAAGTAATAGTTTTGAAGTAAAGAATGTAAAAACATTTAAAAAACCCTTTGTCTGACAGACTTATGATATTTTTCTGTTTTTATTCGAAATAATCTAAATGTTTTCACCAATCAATATAAAAATCACACCATTTTATTCAGAATTTAGTTCTACACTCAACGCCATAACAATAATTTGTTTTTGGAACCATTCTGCCGTTTCTTTTCCAGAGTACACCCAAAACTATTGGTCATTGCGAAGCCGTTTTTGCTGAGAAACTACTAGAGCTCTTGAAAAACTCGTGGAACCATAAAGCACGAAATTCCTGATTGATTCGTGCCAAATACTTTACTTTAAGTAGCGGGTATGATGAGCGAAGCCTTTCAAAAACCGAAAGATGCCTGCAGAAAATCAGAAACTGTGGTTGTACGGTTAAATGGACGATCACCTTTTTATTTTTGCACCAACAAAAAAATATTTATGGAAGAACCAAAGTAGAGAGTTTTGTAGGGGACAAAATTGTCTATCAAATGATATTAAATCAAAGTCTTCCGACTATGTTCTCGCTCCTAACTAAAAAAATGAAAATGATGTTGTCCCATTTGTCATGCACCTCCCGTTATATATCTTGAAAATATTTTGAGCTTGACACTTACTGTGACACTAAAAATACATTCTCCTTCTTCTCGTTCTCGATTTTTCACAATGAAATCACTGCAGTAATCGTTAGCGTCTCATATTGATAAAATCACAAAAACCTGACTTACAGCACCAACAACGGTATGCTTCAAAATTTGTAATTGACTTTTCAATTTATTGTGACTTCTGGGAATGAAATTCATTCGAATTTTATAAATTTGAATTGAACTATTGAAATTGAGTGGTACAAAACCCATGAACAAAGCAAAAATTCGTAGTGAAAATGATCGAACAAAAAAAAACTATTATTGGTTTATTACATTGGCTCATACCAGAGACCGAAACGGGGCGGGGAATCGGGGCGGGGAGCATTTTAGGTGAAACGGGGCGGGGCGGGGAGCAATTTTTCGTGAGGGGGCGGGGCGAGGCGGGGCGGGGGACACCC
>OENT01000830.1:36399-61236 GCA_900239685.1 Rotaria macrura | reverse complement strand
TTTTAGTTGTCTGCATTGAAAAACACTCTGAAGACTTTTAAAAAGTAATATAATAGTTAAAAATACTGCAAGCAATGGTTCATAGAATATCAATATATGATTTTCTTTTACTAATAACTGTATCTGTCAAAACATTCACACTTTGAAATGATTTCGCCGACATCGATTAATGAGAAGCAACATTCAAGAGTAGTATTTTTATTTGTACGAAGTATTGTTTTTTTGCCAATTTGTTTTTCATACAATCTAAATATCTTGTTTATTCCTTGCTGATTTTAATACACAATCAAAAAGTCAAATTTATTCAAGTGTAAATTACTTTTTTGTTCATACATGAATATACTTTGTGAATCCTATGAGATTAGAAGGATATATGCTTCTTAGGAAAAGGATTCACTTCAAAACGTTCAGTGGATCGTTCAGAAGTCGTGTGGAAATCTCTTATTTTATCAAATGATCTTAGTAACATGAATGTTCCCTATTTTAATGGATTGCATAAAAAGTATTGTTTTTAACATATTAAATTTGTGTGATACTATCAAAAGAATTTAAATGAGCGATAATAGTAATACGCTTAATATTATTTATTTTCATGACTCATGATTAGAACCTATGAGTTGATCTCAATGATCTTCATTGCTTCTGTAGACATAAAAGGTAAAATACATCGAATTTCAAAACTTTCTCCCTTCGATGTTGAATTATTTCCAAACATTCTATATGTTACCTTTTAACGGTAGATAAAATGAATTACAAAACTCTTGAGTCATTACTTTTCTATTCGATCCTAATTACGCTTTCTCGTAATTGTGGAAAAACGTCTGCTCACAAGTAGTGTTATTGTAAAGTAGAGAACAAATATTCCTTCGAGCTGACAATGATCTTACATGTTAGAGTGAGTTTTATAGTTGTTTTTGAAGTAAGTGTCTAAACACCATAACGATATGTACCCAGATATCTATGCAGCTTCATCTCATGACTAGTTTGAGATGGCAACTTCTGATCGAAATACTTGAGTAAAAATCGAAACAGATCATGTTTACGAAGACGTATCACCCATAAGCAAACATGTGAGGCAAGAAGACAGAAAATTGATGGCACAAAGCAATCGATTTATTTGAGCGCACAACTTGATTCAGAGTGATGGAAGGAAAGAACAAGAGGTAGACTCAAGATTCAGATCTTTCTCATCTCGATGTGCAAATGCAACAGGAAGACACATACATTTCTGTACATTCGATCACATATGTATACACAACTCCTACTGATACATATGCTGCATGATTCTAACTTACGAAGAGAAACATTGTCATAATAAGACAAGATTACTCTTCAACAATTTACGTCAGTAAATACAGTAAACGTACTGTAGTAGTAAAAACATAGTAGGTAATATTGTTGAGTGAAATAAGACTGTCGATCTGCTCGTATTAATGTTCTTCTTTTATTGTTCGACAATAGAAACACGTTGTGAGTCTCTAGACAATAAATTTTGCTCTCGAAAACTCTTTTAAGTTGAAAATTTTCGTGCGAAGTGTTTGATTCTTCTTCTTTCCAATTCATGCAAAACCTTGGTAGCGTTATGCTAATCACTACTACATGAATACACTGTTAGTTCATGCTCTTGTACCAAGTTCAGCTGATCTTAATCAATCTTAAGCGATATTAGGATTCGTTTCATTTCTCGATAGATGATCGTAGTCAAGACAAGAACTACACTAGATTTTTCTTATTTACAGATCGAGTTGCGAATACTGTTCTGAAATCTCAAGGTTCATTGAAACTACTACAACTCTTTATTGTAACTGCATATTTTCTAGTACAGTTTTCAATCCGAGAAGTACACGTCTCCTTTTCCTTTCTTCTTTTTCATTACTCCTTTTTAACCCAATTTTCTTTTATTATTACGTACTAATTTATTTACTACTTGTATCTAAACTGTTATAAAAACATAGCGTGAATTTTTCTCGCAAATATGTACCTTTTCAACAGTCACTGTCCAGTGATCTCTGCTAGTCTATTACATTATTTTACTGCTTGTGTTTTTAAAATTTGAATTTTATTTTAAATATTCATTTTACATAATGTTTTAGTTCATTGTCAGTGTCTGTTAGTCGGTCGAGAGGAACCTTAATATTTCTTTCTTTTGTCGAAGGAGTTTACGAGATGGGATAAAACTCGAAATCTGTTGTTTATATTCAATCTATAAAATCCACGTGCACCTGTGATGGAGTTAATAAGCGTATCCACTATCGTTAAAGAAATAATCACACACTTATTTTCTTATCTATTTCACTATCTATCTGTGCAACAAGTACAGTTCGATCTTCGTCAAGAACAATCTTTTACAACATCAATCAAAACAATTTCGAGATAATCAAAATCGTTTTTTTCCACATGCAAACACTAGAGCAATTGTAATCGGGTCAAGTTATGGGCATAAAAAGCTCAAATTCTCCCGTGGGTCTACCATATATCCAGAGGAAATTCTGGACCTATCCCGACACGCTCGAAATGTTGGTTTTGTCCTGGAACAAACTGATTTGCTTACCGATTGATTTTAATCGCTTAGAAAAACTTAAAATTACTTTCTTTTTCAATAATGATTTCACAGAAATACCTGTGGTACAATCGCGATGCTCTCGGTTGGAAACGGTAGCTTTCAAATCCAACAGGATTTCGTCTATTTTTGAACAAGCTCTTTCACCTGTGCTGAGATGGTTGATTCTGACTGATAATCGCTTAACGACTACTTCATCCATGATTGACAGATGTGTTCGACTGCAGAAGCTCATGCTTGCTGGTAATGCACTTCGTCAATTAACTGCGACCTTGTCTAACTGCTAGAACTTACAACTTGTTCCCTTCTCAGCTAACCAGTTAACTGAAATACCCTCGTGGTTATATTCAATTGTATAACTATCTTGGTTAGCATTTGCTGGCTATCCATCTAGCGTACCCTTGTGGATAGGTGGTGACCTTGGAGAAATTTCATGGAAGAAACTAGTAATAGAGGAACATGTTAGCGAAGGTGTTTCAGGCATATCGTGACAGGGTCAATAGTACGATAAAGCAAAAGAAGAGGTACCCGTGAAAATACTCAAAGAGGAAATAACGAAGGATGGCTTGTCCGTTGATGAAATGTACACCTTTATGAACGCTGGAATTCATACAAATCTTGTGAAAGTATGAGGTAAAATTGTGGATCATCCAGAGAAGAAACAAAGACTGGCTATGGAACTTGTTCTATCAACTCTAAAAGCTTGAGGTAATCCTCCCGACTTCGAAACGTGTACGAGAGATACTTACTCACTTTGTACGACTTTTTCAGTAGGACAACTTGTCAATATTATATCAGAAGTTGCTTCTGTCACGGTTCATCTGCACATGTACATTAAATCATGCCTGGTGATCTTTACGTCCATGGTATCTTGATAGACGATCACAATACTTTGTTGTGTGATTTTGTCGCAGATATTTGTTACATACAAAATCATTTGGCTCATGTAGACACCATCGAGCGTATAGAAGTATTCAGTCTTTGATTTGTTCACTAGACGATTTGTTGGAACGCATCGATCTATCTGAAACCAACAAAAATATTATTAGAGCATTCGACCAAATAAAAGACGACTGTCTACAATCGAAAGTGGTACAGCGGCCGAAATTTTCTGCTATCTGTGAACGACTTCGTATTCTACAATCATTAATTAAAAATATATCAAGACAATAATGCAACTTAAAGATTTTTCTTTTGAATGCTATTTATCTAAGAGTTTGGTAAGGCTAATAAAATCTGCATCTGCATCTTCTTCACATCGATACGCTCTAACTGTCCATAATTGAAAGTGAATTTATCAAGGTATCGTCATCTATCATTCTGACTTTGCGTTACACACAATCAACTTTTGTCTGTATAAGACTAATTTTTTTATGGTTGACAAAACCATATTACATTAATTTATTGTCTCTCGGGCCTCGAAAAGATCTTTTTCTTCGACCTATTAACAACAGATGTTTTTCTCACTATCAACGTCTTTCAATGATAATCGAACAATGGACAAAATGAAAAGGAGTATGATTCATTCTATATTCGAATTAGATTGATGATACTGTAACAATACTAATTTTTTTCTCAAGGAAGTGTTTTATATGAATAATTGTCACTGAGAAGTTTGTTTCCTTAGTAACGATGGCAACTAAAATATAGTAATGGCTTATGATTATGACAGAACACATAACCGTGAGTAACGAGTAGCTATAACTCTTTCTTTCCGAAAAGAATGAATAGATTTCGTTCAAATTTGCTTAGGCATTAGATACTGTTCTACATTAATATTTAATATGCTCTAGCAATCTTTTTGAGAAACATCTTCACGGATTGTTCAAACGTAACGTTTCGACACTTTCTTTTATTGAGTCTTCATTCATCTTCATAGGTGGTTTCCATTTGTAAACAGACTTTTCTGTGACTGTAATTACTAAACAGTATGTCAACATCCAGAAACACTTCTCAACCAGTAGTTTTTTATTTCATACTTTGAAAATAGCGAAAAACTCACTAAGAGATTTCAAATCCCAAAAGGATAAACGCCTTCTCATCTCTGCTGTCCAGATTCACTGGAAAGTTAATCAATGACATATCTAGTATACACCAAAAACAGAATCACGGTGATTCTATTTAACATCATATTCACAAGAAGATTTACTGCCAACTAAAATAGTGCACAAAGTATCAGCTCTAAGAAACTGCTCCCTTCTTTCTGTTGTCTAAAATTTTCAGAAGATTTTTGTAAGAAATGTACCTATTTGGAGGTATAATATCAACTCGAAAATACCACAA
Organism: Rotaria macrura; assembly: GCA_900239685.1. Classification (NCBI taxonomy): domain Eukaryota; kingdom Metazoa; phylum Rotifera; class Eurotatoria; order Philodinida; family Philodinidae; genus Rotaria; species Rotaria macrura. The sequence continues at coordinate 56,393 of OENT01000830.1, read as the reverse complement.
TTCAATCTGTTCGTACATAGCATATCGTTGACCAAAATTACAGTAAAATGTAGAGCTGTGTCAAAAGAAAACATCAATGCAATTATGTTTTTAGGGATGTAATTCAATAGGATCTAAGTCACGATTGACTCTAAACTCATGAGTGACCATTGATCAGACTGTTGAAAATAATAATGCAATGGTTACCAGTCACTGTGGTTAAAACCAATCATACTCAGATAGAACGAAAAATAAACAAGAGCTAAACATTTTCAGGAAGATTTTTCAGCAAGCAAGTGAAAAAAATGTTTGAATCAGGTCTCAATCCATTCAATGGCCATCAGAACCTTGTAATATTAAAATTATTGCACAATTATATGTAATGAAACTACTAACAAGAATCAAGTTTTCGTAACACAGTTAAGTTCATATACATCAGGACACAATATTTTTCGAAAAAAACCATATTGCACTATAAATACATTTCAAAAACGGCAACGTAAGGTTGTCTTTTGAATAACTTGTGATAGGAACATGATAGAAGGACTTGGTGTTCACTGTTTCAAAGAGCAGATTTCAGAGTAGAATCACATTTGCAAATCAGAATATGTTAAAGAATGTTTCCTTCACAAGACATTGAACTCGTAAGACGCTGTTTTAATAGAAAGCAGAATATATCTCGCAGAAGGACCATACTCTTCAGTTGAAATTTTCAAGACATCGTTTTGGAGCAAAACATTAGCTTGAGATTTCAGAATTTAACTTAACGAGTATGGGTTAAAAATTCAGGACGTTTAGTCCTGTTTCCGATGTAAAAACCAGAAAAATCTGAAAATGGCAGGTTTCTAATAGCAGACGTTAGATTACAATATGAATAAATTAAAACGATAAACATACCAACCTAGAGGGACACACTTATCGATTTTCGAAAAATCACCCAAAAATTTCGTGAAACCCTGTTCATGAACTAATGGATTTACGACCATGAGCGTGTTCTTTGAAACGATGAAAACCGTATCTTTCTATCATGTTTCTGTCAATAGTTATAAACATTTTATATCAATGGATTCTTTATTCTTTTGAAATTGATAATGGTTTATTTAATGTCATTTCATAAGTTGCTCAGAAATTTTAAAATTAGGTCTCTTTCGGACGCTGCTATTACAAAATTGATCAAAGTTTAACTAGGAGAAAATCTCAACGTAGACATGAGAACAGACGCTTATCTGTTTGGTAAAAGACAGGACATACTTGATAGTTGACTAAACATCGCTGTTCAATTTAGCTCCAGCATTAACGCTCGTAAAATGTTAGAAAATTTACGATATCATATAGTACTTCAAAAATTCGACACTATATTTCGCTTCCTCATAAACGTGCGTCCTACATTAGTACTGAGATGCTAACCAAGGGTCAATATTTTATGTTCAGATAAGATCATGAGTAAGTGGTAATACTTGATCTATGACGTAGTAAAGAAACTAGTTATTTGGTATTGATTCTTGAAATGAACGAAAATTTAGTTCCGTATAAAAATAACTGATGTGAACGTTTGAGTCTTATTGACCATTGCTGACTAAATTATCTTTCTATTTCTTTCTTTCACTTGTATGAGTTTCGTTAGAAACTAAAATTTTAACTTTGGATTGTCTTTGTATTGATAAAATCTATTTTATACAAAGATGATGATAGTCTGAATTTTAAATATTTACTCACACTTGCTTCCACATTCTCATATATTAAATATAATGTAACACTTTGAGTTATTCAATTCGAAAGTGATAAAGAATAGATTATCATTAGAATAACTCATGGAAAGTCTTAATAATCAAATTTTCTGTCCTATCCTATGATCATCTCTGATGTCAACATTCAATAATTTACAATCTTTTTATGATCGAACGAGTGTGATAAATTTGAAAATCAACTAATCATCTATGTTTTTCTTCCGGATTTCGATTATAGGCAAATTAAGAGAAATATTGATAGATTCTTATCGTCATGGGTAATAGAAGTAATAGCGATATTTGAAGAATATTCACACAATTAAATTCAATAAATACATTATGTTATCGATTGAGATCAATTTTAAAATTAATCGTTCCCTCCGTCAATAATGTTTGATTCCTTTTTCTTCTCTTGCATTGATTAAAGATGAAAATAGTTTTTGCATTCTCTGAAAAATTTTTTCTCGGTAATACTTTGACAGACTTTAGTTTTCTTTTCATACTTCCAATAAAAAATTTATATCGCGATAAATGCTATTGAGCAATTATTCAACAGAAAACAGAATAATTGATTTTTCAAAGAAGACTCACATCTTTTATTTTCTGCTTCACATCCTTGTCTACGGACGATCTCGTATATCTTATGATGAATTTTCTAATCGTTATTCATATCCTTATGACACTATTGACTATAGAAAGAAAGTTAAAAACTTTCCCTTAACTTTTATCATGAATCCAATGTAGACAAATATTTGTAACTTATAATATTCTTTAATGTTTCACTCCTTACATAATGATACATCTTCTACGGCTGACAGTTGTACCCTTCTCTATGAGCAGAATAATGTACTACAGGACTACAAATTGTTATTCAGCTTGTTTAAGTTTTGAAAATTGTCAAACTTTATCCTGTGTTCATTCCAAAAAAAGAATAAGAAAGAAGCAACGTGCATATGTGCGCATATAGACACACAATAGCTACGGTTGCTATACTTTTAATGCACGATACATTATTAAAAAGTTCTTATTTACGACGCACGCTATATAGGAAACAATAATTATTGGCATTGTTATCGATTGCTGTTAGTAACTATGCAGAAAAGTTGAATGACTACACAGGCAAAATATATATATACATTTTTTCTTCTTCTTCAGTTTCTTCAAGAATGTCAATCATCGATATTCTTGAAAACATTTACGGGTAAGATGGGAGCAGGTTGTTGTTGTGGTACGAAAGATCAACGCGTATCATCTGAATACCGTCCCGTACCTCAATATGCTCATATTGGTGTACGAACAAATGATCCTCTGTTACTAATCGATGGATATCTCAATGGGCCAGTTCTGTCTCTGGAAGAAGCTCTCGAACCTTTCGACGGTAGAATTAATCAGTTATCCTACTATATCAAAGAAGCCAAAATGAAATGTCACCATCCATCAGAACATAATCTTACTCTGGACGAATCAGCTGCGGTCTATATTTATACTATGAAATGGAACGATAGATGTCTTTATGATCATTTGCAAGTAGCATTCAACTCTAATGATCGATCGGCACTTCGGCCATGGTTCAATTATCTAAGATTACTCAGAAGTGCACTCGATAAATTGCCTATAGCAAAAGCAGAAGTTTGGCAAGGAGGGCCATACGATGGAAAGCTGGAAGAAAAACTTAATTCTAAGACATCGCCACTGTATACATCTTTGTGCTCATGTTCACCATCTGTTAATGAAGTAAAACAATATCTTCAGAGGAATGTTGGAAAAAAGACGATTCTTGTTGGTTATCAATCTGTAAATGGAAAATTAGTGACTGATTATACAGCCAATGGCATACCAGAAGTGATTTTATGGCCAGGTATAGAACTGTGCACATCAAAATATGTTGTTTCCAATACGTGCCATTCATGGATTTTACAACCAGTAAGATCAGCCGGTGAGTATTAATACAGTTGAAAATCGTTATTCTAGTAATGATGCTGTCGAAGTCAATCGATCCTGTCTTCTTCATATTTGTTTTCCTTTCTTATCGTTGTACATTTTTATTTATTAACCTACTACATGTAAAAAGAAAGTCTGGAACGCGATGCATTTTACTACAATACCGGTTTTGCGAAATTCGTAACAGGTTTTTTTTGGCATAAAACACTCTCGATTCAATTCCTTTTCATTTCCTGATCTAATAATTTTCATAATATTCAAAATGATCAATCGGCTTAACAGTGTTGCTGCCTATCAAATTGAATATGTTTGGAAGGATTCTCTGATACCCTCTAAGCACTGGATCGTATTGTGCGAGTGTCGATGGAATATCTTTCAACAAGTATTCAATACTCTATCATTGCCTTAACTCAAGACATATGTAAAACAAAAAAAATTGTTTGCCAAAGATTTTCATCATGATGGGAAGAAATACTTTCATGCATTTTGTTCATTTTGAGTATAAGAAAAATGATTAGACCAACAAAGAAAGCAATTGAATCAGCTAGTATTTATAGAGATGTTCACGAAACATCTTTCGGAAAAGAAATCAAGATTCAATGTCACTTTTTTTTCTTCTACTACAATTTTTACATTTGAAACTGCATTTAATATTGAAGGTACATACGTATATGAAAAGATGAAATGCGTTCCGGACTTTCTTGCTACGTATAGTAAGTTAATAAATAAAACGACTACAGCGATAAGCAAGAAAATAAATACAAAGAGGGCATGATCCATTGACCTATACGTAGTAGTTATTACTCATTTCATCTAAAATAATATATTTATGCTTGTTAGAATTCATTATAAAGGAAAATCATTTGATCTCTTTTTATCCTCAAATATTTTGATCGAAGTCCACAAAAATTGATTTTTCATTTTTTTCACTTATACGCGATTTATCATTTGCAATGATAACCATCTATATGTATATATATATATGTATATTTAGATTATCCTCCTGGATCGATGAACAGAAACAATTTAACGTCTCGTAAACATTTCAAATGTCCATACAAAGGTTGCACCAATCGCTGTCCTGGTACTCATAAGAATGAATACTGTTACAGCTTTGCTAGTCGCGTTCATAGTTGTCAGCATCATTGTAGTCCCAGTCAGAACTGTGATGAGTGTGGTATACTTACTTACGATCTATGTAAATGTTACAAGTGTGAAGGTCATTATTGTGTTAAATGTTGTTTTAAATAAATCGCTGCAAAGTTATGCGTACTATCTTTCATCGTAAGAACGGAAAAAGGAAAATCATTACACATTAGTATAGATATACATGCGACCTATGAATTCATTGTAGTCGTGGTAGGAATGATTGTTTATGTTCGACTCAAGCTTTAATTATAAAAAATGAAATTCATAATACAATTCACGAAAGAATAAAATAATGCGTTAGATTTGATCGAATCGATACTGAATGTAAGAAAAATCTAAGCTTACATCTGTATTATATATAATCATGTAAAAACAAGTAACATAAATCTTTCGTTTTACAAATCGTACTGAATTTACATCGATTTTTTCTAACGTCGATGAATATTAGAATAACTATTGATCCAAGAAGTAAACAAGAAATGATGATTCCACATGTGGAAAAAGAAACAAAGTTCATATAGAATAGAATCATCTTGAGACATAAGAATAGTATTAACTATCCAATAACTTGTCTTGTCTCATTTGCAGAAAATCAATCTGAATTCCATGCAAAACGTCAATCGCTCATCATCATGTTGCTTGTATTCGAACAAAAATATATGTATATTTGAATATAAAATATGACTAGAATTACTTTCAAGTCTGATAAATCGTTCCTATACAATTATCACGAAGACTAATATGAATCAGACTAAGCATCATAAAAGTAAATTGCTTTCCATCATAATAAAACGAAGATTCTCCACTTTTCCAAGTTGATAAAAGTGGAATCCATTAAGAATACTTTGATAGAATGATAAACTTGGGATTTTGAATTACACGGTGGTCATTGTCGAACTGTGCGGAATTTTATACTACCCCCCCCCTACAATAAAAGACCCCGGGTCTTCTGTTATGTTCCAGCAAAAAAATTTTCCAGGGGGTCTTCTATTAAGAACCAAGTTTTTCCCAATATTTAATTAAAAGATTTTCCAAAAAACTAAAGGGATTTTCCGGATTCCCATCGGGATTTACAAGGTTTTGAGGGTGTCATTATCATTATGAACACATTCTCTTAATATTTCCAACTGAAAACCCTAAGAATCAAACATATTTTGATGGAAGAACACTAATTAAAGTCCCTAATTAGAAAAAAAGTAATTAATTAAAGGGGGTCTTCTATTGCGTCGGAAGAAATTTTTCTCGAGGGGGGTCTTCTATTATTGAGGGGGGGGGGGGTTCATAGACAGTGAGTCTTGTCAATATTTATAGATATAACACTTCCAATTAATCTCTAAAAGCCGTAGTACTGACCGTCAATTTCGAGACTAATAAAATACTTCCTAAATTCTTTCCTTGATTTTCTCAGGAATGTATTTTTCCTTCCATTCCCTATTTACTCATGATAATCTTGTTGTTATGATGTTGATAAATTAAATAGTAATCGGTAGATTTACTATAAATATATTTTTCCCGTTTGCATTCTCTCCTTGAGCAAGCATATAGAAACACCTTGAAGCATGCTGTGCGTATAAGTTTATGAATTCAAAAACTGAATACTAAAATGCGATAATATTCGCAGGATATCTGTTTTCACCATAAATCGTTACAACAAACCTTTATCTTGATAGAATGTGCTGATCTTCTTTTGCTTACTGAATAGCACATGAATTTTTTACTATATGCATTGTAAGTTGGCGTAGGTAAATAAATTTCAGATACATATGTGTTTAAAAATTTTTGAATTCAATAAAACAAGTTCATTAAATCATCTGAATTCCAATCTGGATACAACAATTTTCTACTTCATTACGAAACATTAAAAAAAAAACTAGCATCAACACACTTTGATTTTCTTCTTCTCAACATATTTAAAAAACAACTTCTAGTGATCGTTGTCATGAGTGTCTGAATTAACTACTGGACGTTAAGAATTTATGGATGCTCAACAATGTGAACCTCACACGCTACATGAATCTATTTATTTTTCAGAAGTTTATTAAACGCCTCCGAAGAGACAGCAAAAATTGCAACAAACGACCGAAGCCGAAAGTGCGGGATATTGGGTATTAGTTTTCAACTAGCAATAACCTCTCCTCGCGAAACGCTCATTGGATAAGGTACTGCCGCTGCGCAAAGATAACGAGAGAGCACATTTCTCGCTTGTTATAAACATCAGTTTACGCAAAACAAAATCGGTGAATGTATAGAAGGCAAGCCATGAATCATCGGTTACTGAAGAACGAACAAAAATGAAGAAAGAACGATAAGAGCAGGACGACATTTTCTTTTTTCTCTTTGTTATCCTCCTTTACAAGCAACGTTGTCATATTCACTGGGTATTTTGATACATGAATGTTTTCCTTCAATGAAACTTTAAAGGAACATATTATCGATTTTAAAGTAAAAGAAATAACTACTAACTCTTTTCAAGATTAATGAATAATTGGATTATAAAAAGACGTCGTCAATGACTTGTACATGCTCGTAAGCAAATAATTCGTAAGTGATGTTGCCATCTAAATGAGCTTGATCCATATAGAATCCTTTCTAAATTAACCTAATTTGTAAGGGACTACTAATGTAAAATATTGTTTATCACTACGTAAAATTTACATCAATACTTGCTTAGGTATTAGTGGAGATGATAAAAATTTCAAATTTTCAAAGAATGTTAACAGATATGCTGCACCCCTAATGATCATATTTTCATATATTTATTTATTTTATACTGCTTGAATAGTTTACGAATCTATTGATGAACATATAATGTTCCTCGTAAATGTTTACTGTACACTGCTCAGTCATTTTTTTTTCGCGGCTAAGGTTTCTTGTTTATTTTTATAAGCATTGTTCACTGTGTCAATCAAAATTGTGAATCATAGACATGCCTTTAAATGGAATTTGAGAAGAAATCAAAGCTAAACCAATGTACAAAGTGGAAAACAAGATATGCAGTTGTTTTTTTTTTCTTGTGAGATAAGTTCATCAACATCGTTATTTCTTCAGTTTAGTTTTTGTTCTGTTTGCGATTTTGAGTGTGTATTTCTGTTTCTACTTTTTAATAGCTCTTCGACCAGAAAAGAAAGATATGTGTACACTGTAAAATAATTTTCATATTTTTCATTAAAAAGACAAAAGATTGTATTGAATCTAGCAAGCTGTTTAGAAACAACTTTCATCTTGATCGAACGTCAGAGGTCAACAATGAAATCGCTTTGGTATGAATACGGCAGCAGTATCAGACCTTGATATGAGACTCCTGATTAGACACATCGTTGGTTTTGGAATTTCTCATAAACTAATTACTGATTTTAATGAGTTTCAAAGTTCATTGATTGAAATCTACCATTCAGATTTAAAATCACAATCATTGCCTTTCTTTCATTGAAATGTTTCGTTTAGTCAATGAATTTATAATAGATCAAAGTTAATGTCTGTTTCATCATGTGCTTCGATATACAATCGATGCTTTCTTAAAATCTTTAGGATGTACGATTAATATAATAAGTCAGAGCAATCGCTTTAACTAGTCGTATGTCTTGCCTGTATGCAATGTTCTACAGGAAAAAGATGGCATTAGTCAACGAGAGAAAGTAATTGATATAAAAAAAATGGATCGATATTAAAGTGCCGATGAGAGTAGACGCTTTAAATAACACGCTTATCTAATTGTTTAACTTTGCTTAAGGGGTAAATTTATGAAAAAAATATCGTTTTCTAGAAAAAAGGGAATTCTATGAGTTTCGTGTCATTTTTCCAGACGATATTGTTGGCAAATTTTGACGACATAGTGAGTTAGAGCGCAGTCGAAAATAGCCTACGAACCCTATACGAATATTTAACTTGAAAAGAAATACATTCTTTCATGAATTTATCGCTAAGAAAATAATGTTCATTGTTTCAATACCAAACACTAACTTTTTTTAAAAGTTAAATATTCGAAAAAAAAACAATACAAAATCGATATCGATCTTTCTCTTCATTTTCAGTACAATGTTCATAAACGATGAAACACAAACTCTAACAATTTGTAACTCTTGAGTATACACATGCGTCATTCGAGTGTTCTATTTTTGTCTCAAAAATCTAGTGGCAATGAATCTAACGTAGTAATAATTTTAAATGCTTCCATGATGATAACAATAATCAAGATATTTAGTCGACAAATGACACTATTGATATAAAACGTTTCATAATTTGTTAACGAATAAATGTTAAACGTATCATACAAAAGACAGTGGTTGACAATAGGTCAGAATGAAAAAAACAATTGAAAATTCCAGGTCGACTGTGTGTATAATTTTTCGGCTCGTGTTTTCGAATATCAAGTGATGCTAGAAAATGAAAGTACATATATTATTCACAGAGAGATGATAATATCTTGATTAATTCTTTTTTTCTGTACTTGTCATTTTGATGTACAAAAGTGAATTTTAGACAGGAATTCGTAGCTGTATATGTCTATAACATAGAATCCAGTTGTATTTACTTCCTATTGATTATAGAGCATGGAACTTGTCTGTCATACGCCATTCATTGTATTCGAAAAATGCATATTGATAAAAAGAGAAGATTAATTATACTAATCTGATGAATAATTGTGAAAGATTATGATTTGAAAAAGAGATATTCGTTTAAATGTTTGCATTCATAAGGAATTACATTTAATAGGAAGAAATGATCTTCTTGCTGTTAGCAACAGTTATCTTTGACGTATCAATCGAGCTAAAAAGAAAAGGAAGAAAAATTCATTACATTATTTTAATTAATACCCGAAAATTTAATTTTGTTGTATTTTTAGATAAGTCATATTGTCGGAATTTGGACGAAATGGTTAACTCAAAAAAGAATATTACAGTAACAATACCATCAAACTCAAGTATAAATATCATCGAAACAACTCGATCCTATCAGGTAGAATCTATTATAGAATCTATTGGATTCAGTTTGTAAGAATGTTTGGATCCGATGGATTCAAGGTGATTATTTTGATTTTTTCGTAATACATTTGCCATTGAATTAGAACGAATTGATGGAACAAGCAAAATCAAAGAATTTAATCGTATGTCTTCCAACTGGAAGTGGCAAGACTTATATTGCAGTAATGCTTATTAAAGAAATGTCACATGCAATTCATGAAAGCCTTGAACATGGTGGCAAACGAACAGTATTTCTTGTGAAAACAGGTACAATTTCTATTAGTATTATTTTAAATACTTTCTCGTTTTTCTAAAAAGTTCAACTTATGGATCAACAAAGTCATTATATAAAAATTCACACGAATCTTCGTGTTGGAAAATATTGTGGTGACTTAGGAGTCGATTTTTGGGATAAAAAAAAATGGGATGACGAACTAGAAAAATATCAAATATTAGTATTTACTGCTCAAGTGTTTCTCAATTTAATTGATCACAGTTTTTTTTGTAAGTTCCTGAAAGATTTTCTTTTTCTTCGATTCCATGATAGACACAAAAAAAAACATATGAAATGTATTTTTAGCATTAAAGCAAGTTAATTTAATTGTTTTTGATGAGTGCCATCATGCCACTGGTGATGATCAATATGCTTCGTTGATGAATAAACATTATGATAATTGTCCTGATCCACCACGTGTACTTGGTTTAACGGCATCCATCAGTGGTAAAAAAATTAAACCGAAAGATATACGCGATAATGCCAAAGAGCTTGAAAAGACGTATCGGTAATAATAATTGTACTGCTTCTTCTTTTTTTCAGGTATTATAAGGATGTAACAAATCCAAAGCTTGTCATAAATATAGAAAATTCAACTTTTGTACGTGGTTTGCGAACTGATGAAATATTTTTTTCTTTTGTCGTATACCGTTTCAAAAAGTAATAATGATTGTCTTCAGAGTATTCAAAGATCATCTGAGCTTATCAACTGATCTCCGATTGATACTATATTTTATAGTAGTATAACTGAACCAATATATGCGTACGCATTAGATCATGTTAATTTCTATAGAGTCGATAACCGTGCTTTACGTTGATTATAAAGATTCGTATTAAAAAAGAGGAATAGAACACTGTCTTGTGTTTAATCCGATGGCAACTCAATGAATCAAAATGATACTAAAATAATTCAATTTTCTTCTCCACTTATAGCCGACTTGAATGAAGTCCCATAGATAGTTGTGCTCGTTCATCTGTATAAGATGTTCAAGCTATTGAATAATTCGTTTCACTACATGTAAGCACATCATAGTCAACAGAAAAAAAAACTCTTCTATTGGCATATTTGTTCTCAACGTTTCACCATTTATAATAACTAGAAAAAAAGTACTCAAGATAGTATCGAAGGATTCAAATTTAATGCAAGAATTATTTTGACGACAATTCTTCTATTTAGAGCTCGACTTGAAGGTGGTTCCTGTCGAAATGAAAGTATTCAACATGGTACATCAGCTCAAGTTGAAAAGATTCATTCTGCAAGTTATAGCGATGAAATCATGGAACGAAATGACAGCATATCAATACCATTTGATGTAAGAAAATTGCCATTTTAGTTCTTTGATCGGTGACTTTTTTTCTATAAGTTCTAACTAATTTAACTTGATGTATTCAGTACTTACACCTTGTTATTTATGTCTGCTGAAAATATCTATAGGATCTGCTCTGAAATAATATATGTTATCAGATTATGAGTCATATCATATGTACTACTGCCCTCTCTAGTATAATTATAGGCAGGATAGCACCAATATATTTTAGGTTACATTAGCCTATAGAAAGAAAGAAATTGTTTTCTAATATATTAAAGATTTAAATACGATACTTGAGTAAATGAAGAAACCTTCGAATATATTGATGAAGCGATACTTTGGTATTCTTAACTTGTCAATCGATTCCTTCAATTTAACATTATAAACTTGCTCACAATACTAGCGACATTTTTCCATAGACTAAAGAAAAATCAGTCGATAATTACAGCTATTTCATGTCTTGATGGAAAATCCTACATTAGATTTGCAAAGTTCACAGTCGTTGAAGTCGTTTTCGAATTGTTATTCTTCTGATTTGAGATATGGATGATCTATTTGATTAAAACATGAAGAATTCCATAGAATGTCTATCGAAATTTCTTAGAAAACGGTTTGTCTTTTACACAGACTATGAAATTAACTTGTCCTTCCTAGGAAAACAATGAATCGTAGCGTCAATTGAATTTATGCAACATTTTCATTTTCAAAGAGAAAACACACGATTCCTTGACATGTTCTCATAGTAATAGTTTTCGTGTGTTCTTATTGTCATTGGTCAAATCTGTTGGAAACATTATACATTTTAACTTTAGAAGCAATGTAAGTGCTCGGCTGTGTTGTCACGTTGATGAACGATCTTCTTATCAGTACGAATCAATAAAAAATTCGAGTGTCATTTCTGATTGATCACAGTCAAAATGACCTGAGCTAGAAAAAAACTCTAAATTTATTACATTTTAATTTACAGCACGGCTTAGTAGTATGTGTCTGAAACGATGAATTCAGGCTGTCTTTGCAAATCTAAGTAAGATTTTTGTGAGTGTTACAATATTAAATCGGCCAACTAAAATTAAAGATAAATTTGAATATTTGCTGAAAATAAAAACTTTCAGATCGGATCATCGACAAGAAAATTCTGACTTTGACCTTAGGGTGAAGACTCAGATAGATTGCTGTTGGGATCGTCAAAGCATATAACTTGACAATCTGGTCTTTTGTGCAAGCATGAAATAGACTATTTAGATGTTTATCGACCCATTTGACTTCATAGTTTTTAGTTGACACATGCTAAACTTGGAGTATTAACACTCTGAATAAAAGGATACGTTTCGCAGAGGCTCTTAATTGTTGTATCGCTTGTAGATACCTAATAATATCGAAATGAAACTGATATTAACCCCCTACTCCAAGAAAAACTCTTGAAGGAGTAATAGAAGATCATCGTATTTTCCGAATTCAAATGGATTTTAGATGTTTTAACATTTAAACATCCGCTTTTTAGTAAAAAAATCAAAGTTTTATAATGATAATCACTTTTTTTTCCTAGTAGAAAAAAACTGGTTTTAAGGCATTTGACTGGTAAAAATGACTGTATCAATGATAGAAAATATATTTCGGAAATTCTTGTGTTTTAAGTCAATTCTAGCAAATAAATAATCTGCAATGAAAAGTCATCTTTGAAAGAGTGATGTAAATTCTCTTAATAGAATTCCATGCACTCTTATACTTGGGCTGAAAGTTGTGACAGAGAAAAGATTTTGATGAATAAACCTATGAGAGTAAGTCACTACCTCGGTAACACAATTCTATTAGTAAAACAAATATTTTAAAATGAATTGCTCACGTGAAGTCACAAAAATTCATTTCGCTTGCATTAAATTATAAAATTTGAAAGATATTTCGTTCGTTGGATGAATTAGAATCCTCCAAGGGGTATTAAATTATATTTCAATTAAGAATATTGCTTTTATAGCATTTCCTTGGTACACATCTTCGTCATACGTACTTTAAATTTCGACGAGACTATCCTAGCATTGAACTTTTATCAGATAAAAAAGCATCGAATGTACTTATTCTTGTTGGAATAGTACTTTCGAGACGCCTACTTAATAAAGACTAATGACATAATCCAAGAATTTTCTTTTTGATGTTGATATTCTATGAATACATTTTTTTCCTTTGATTTGATCTGTAGATTCTGAAATTCATGTTAAACCAAGTGAAAAATTATATATCAACCAGAGACAATGAGTATAAGAATGTCGAAAGGAATCTAAGTCATACGATTTTAACAGCGGATTATCGCGGCATTGATATAAGTACATATAATCAACAATCGTCTGATTATACAAAATTTATTCAATCGGAACCATATGTCCTATTGACTATTAGACGTGATCTTGATAACTTAATTGAAGTTGGTAACGAACTTGGTCTATATGGTTTATTATTGTGCGTAAAAGAAGTACGAAAAAGATTAATATCTAAACCTTTTCAAGCATCGATTACTAATTTACAAGCTCGTGAACTGTACAGTGACATTTTTGAGCGTCTTCAATGTCTTATCGATGATATATTAAATAATTTATATGAAATGCATAAACATAATCGTGAGATCTTGTATAGTTCAAAAGTTCGAAACTTACTCAATCGAATTATTAAACAACAGAATACTAGAAATGTATCCGGTCAATGTATCGTATTTGTCGAACGCATATGTACAGCAACTATTTTAAGTCAAGTTTTAACCAATCTTGCATCAACACATGAATTCTCATCGCAGAATTCGTTAAAAATAAAGCATGTCACAGGTGCAAAAACTATTACTTGTGATCGAACATTAACAGCTAAAAATCAGGTAGGAAAATTTTTATAACATAAAATTTCAATGGTTTTTCTTTCAATCGATTTACTTCAAGCGTGAAACCATTAAAGAATTTCGATCGGGCCGAGTCAACGTTTTAATTGCAACAGCAGTTGTTGAAGAAGGTTCGAGAGTGAGAGAACTTTTGGTTTTTTTCCTATTGTCAATTTATCATTTGTTTTAGGTCTTGATATTCCACAATGTGATCTAGTCATACGATTTAATAAGCCAAAAAATTTTTCATCTTATATGCAATCGAAGGGTCGAGCACGAGCAAAAGAGAATTCATCATACGTTCTTTTCATGGATGAACTAAATACTGATGCGTGCGAACGTGACACCCTGGAATATTCGAACTATGAAGAAATAGAAGAGGTTAGTTATGTTTATTTTTATTTATCAACAAGTTTGATATCTATTACATTCGCTCAATGCAGTAATTAAATTGTCGTTGCGTAACTATGGTTCTCAAAGGAAATAATCCAGTAGAATTCATGTTCAGATTGCTATAGTCAGCTTATGAATGGGTTACAGGAATTTAGCATCAGAATTTGTAACCATCATCCTCAAGATAGTAAGGTTCTGATCTCTCATATAGAGCATCGCACATAGTAAACATGATGATAAAAGTAGAAGTAATAAACTATCATCATGATTTCGTCCAATACCACTCATCAAACACATTCTAACTTTCTCTTCGAAAGGAAGTACAATCAAAATATCTAAAACCTTTATTGTACGGAGAATACACAGTATTGGGAAATATCTGTGAGACAAAAACTCTCATATTCCCCTTTGCCACAGTACGCAGGAAAGATCTTACTTGTCCGATACTTTTCACTAGTGTATCCTGCGTCACCGAAATTCTTGCTCACGATCAAGATGAATTATGACATGTTAACTTTTTTAGTCATGTAAACCAAATCCGATGGTCGAAGGATTCAATTCATCTTAGTTGGATAAAATCGAAACTTTCAAATTCATTACATGGTCTAGTCTGGTGAACTCCATTAGGATACTAAATAAGGAGAGAATGAAACTTTGAAAGTTTCCTTTGTATCGAGTACTCTGTAATATTTCTAATTGTCTATTACTGTTGTAATACACACTAGCACAGACATCATGCTCCCCCCCCCGCGCCCCCGAATAACAGGCGTTTCGAGACATCCCTGCACATTGATACAAATTGTTACTAACATATACAATATTTTTTGCTGATTTGGTAAATGATTTAATCATAAATTCCTTTTGACACATTGATAACTAAGTTAAATTTACGGAACAAGATACTTCAACTAAAAATTGTATACAAACTATGATAGAAATAAGACGTGAAAATTCATGTAATTCATATAAGCACCCTTTGCTTTTTACATTTCGTCATAGTTTATGATCGTTCGTTAGTCTACCATATAATTAGAAATCCAGTGAATTCGTACTTTTTAATCATATCCTCAAGATTTTTATGTATTTCTTCTCTTAACTTGACATAAGAAACACTAGCCGTCACGTTTATCGGAAACATGCTTAAGTCTTACACTAAATTCCACTTGCAGTTTTTAGTTTTTCAGAAAACAGTTTGCTTGCTACGTTTCATGATGGGCATTATTATTAAATATCTACTCGTTCTAAAACTTTTAGTAGGGTCAGTTGTATCTTGTTCAAGAAATTGTAACAATAGTCATTAGTGACAGAGACGAGTGCCATTTTAGTTTGCACCGGCTATGTTCTGAAATTTACGATCTGTAAAATTTGCTGTCGTAGAAATCTAAGCCTTTTCAACTTCTGATGACTTTCACATACGATCAAAAACAATCGCCAAAGAGTATTATAGTCCACATGCATATTTTAAAGATTTCATCACAATCTGTCTATATAGTCTAGAGTATTCTTTTAACAACGATGGCGAAATTGATTTCAGTAAAGATCAAACAAACCTAAGTTCAAGTAATGAACGACGAGAATGACGTCATGTTTCATGTATTCATCTTACAAGAGTTCTACTAACGAATTTCTTATATTATTACAGTCTTATATTTATTTTCAATATTATGTTTGTCATTAAAGATGATTCAAAAAGGTTTTTCACTTGACGAAATCGATGATGATCTTAGTGTCGAACTATCACAAATTCCACCGTTCTGTTTACCAAGTGGTGTCGTAATCGATGCGACACGCGCTGCACAATTAATCATGGAGTAAACAATTGAATAGAAAAAATAACAAATGATCTAGACAAGATTATTTTTCGTTTCTTTCAGATATTGTGTACTTCTTGGTAATGGCCAAATTTTTCCTCCACGATTTCTCTTCCATGGTGTCACTAGTCCATTTACATGTATTTTATCTATGCCAGCAAATTGTCCTGTTCGTGATGATATTAAAGTATGTTCTTAATATTCTAATTATAAATTTATAGAAAAACAAATTCGTTGCTATTTTCTTTTTTCGTATATAGAGTGAAGGTAAAAAGAAAAAATTAGCAAAATATAAATGTTGTTTAGAGATGGTTAAAAGACTGCATGAAAAAGGTCAATAAAAACATTTCTTAATACGAATGAAATTTATATTTCCTTGTCTTTCTTCTTTACAGGTGAATTCAATGAATATTGTTTACCGAATCGAAATCGTACTCTATTAAAAATTGACGTACCAATAGAAAATCAAATATTTTATCTAGCTCATGAATTATATGAAAAGAAATCTGACGGTGCATTAGAAATCTTCTTCAAACAAGTATAACCATAGTTTAATATTTCTTTAAATCTCTTCTTTCTGTTTTAGCTTTCAAGATTTCCTTGCAAATCTAATGACGTATCGAATGATTGGCATCTTTATCGAATTAACAATGAACTTGGTTTTGTTGTACCAAATGCATCAATCAAAGTAAAAGATTTTTATTGTTCGAAAAAAAATCACTCAAACATACAATTTTTATATTTAGTTACCGAGATTTAATCTTTATGAACATGACAGAACAGTAATTATAGAAGTTACTTATTTAAAATCTATTAACTATCAACGATATGAAAATAAATTAAAAGATTTTTGTCAATATTTATTTGAATATGCATTTGATAATATGAATACAAAGACGATTCTTACGTTCAATATTCAAAATTCAACATTTAAATTACTGCCTTGTTTATTAACAAGTATGTATTTTTCGAAAAACAAAAAGCTCAATCACTAGCATCACTGACATGGAACGCTCTAAACATTTTTTCGTTCGACAATCCTAATAAGGCATAATTTCAATCCAATTATTTTTTCGCAAAAACTTTAACATAGTTTCGATTCTTCGTAGAATTTCAGACTCACAGGTCTCGTTATTTGCTAAAACGCTAGTTGCTATTGACGTCAAATCATTGTCTAATAGTTTTTTCGTAAGGATTCGAAACGTAAGTAAAAAATTGCGGAACTAAAGCATAACATTGTGTACATTTAGCATCAGTATTGAAAAAATCAATGCATTTAAAGTCTAAATCAATTATATATCGTCTCATCAATTTCAAGAATGAAGGTGTGACCTTATTCAGATGGTTTCCAGCTGCAATAATCACACAACATTTGAATGCTATTTTCAGCAACAATTAACGATAGTTCTTATTGAAGATTACCAATGAATCGAGAACATTTCGACAGTGTTTTAATTAGATTATTCCTTTGTATAGAGAATACGGCCGTCTTAGTCCAATCGTGTTAGAAAATGTTTTGTACTCGATAAGTACATTTTCAGCTCATTTTGATCTAGAAAAAAATATTCTATGTTGAATCAGGTCTTTATTTTCTAAATGGATTGGATTAGACTAATGTTCATCTTCTACTTTACACAAACATCGATAAACATTTTAGCATAATGATAGAAATCTAATTTATTAATCGAATATCAGAGCGTGAAAAACTCATTGACAAATTGACATGCGTGTAAGTGAACACTAGTGTAACACTAGTCGGAAAGTTATTTAGCATATTAAAGCGAAGAAAGAGATGTATGATTATGAAATTTTGATATTTACATAACCATCACTATATCCAAGCATTGCGACAAAATAGTTCGATCGAAATAATGTCGTTTATTGGATAGTCGGACGAAAAAACGTCTGATGTGTCTCAATTACTTTATGTCTTCTAATCTATAAATAGAATCGGGTGATATTGATTGTAATCGAATGACAGTTATTTGTAATCGACAAAATAAAGCTGTTATTAACTATTCGGAATTAAATAATACAGAACTCTACTATCCATATCATTTGCCAGAAAAAAAACTTTATACACATGTACCTGATGTTAATTTATTAAAACATGCATCAGATGTATGGGATCAAGGAAAATTATCGAATAATATAAACACTTATGCAGATTATTTTGAAGCTAAAGTGTCTGGTTTACATGTTCGACAAGATTTACATTTAGCAACGATGAAAGGTGTTAAAAAAGCAAGAAATAATTATTTAAACGACATAAAAAACAACAACAATAAAAAAAAAGTTGATGTAGAAAGTCAACCTGTTTATTATCCCATAGAAGTTCTTCGCTATGCACCATTAAATAAAATGGATTTAGAATTACTTTATAAATTGCCAAGCATTCTGGTTCGTATTTCACAGCTATATCATGTTGAGCAATTACGAAAATCTGTTGCAGATGGTATTAAATGTTATTTGGTAAGATTATTATACATTTCAAAAAAGAAAACTATGTTGCATTTTCTTTTCTACCATCGTTATGGAGTGACAATCAGAAAATGACTAGCTAGATGTTGGAATACTCATAAGCTAGGTTTTATTTAACATACGTATATAGACAGATCTAATGAAAGAAGTTCTAAAAGTTGACTCTAGAATTTAAATGAAATCACCAGCATCAGATATCAAATCATGTCCTAATGAAAACCCACAGATACATATTAATATTTAGCACCATCAATCAAATTTTCCATATTTCAATTTTGAATGTTTTTTTTTCTAGATGTTGATAGACTTAATCACAGTACAGGGGCAAGATTTCAGGTTAGATGTCTAAGTTTTTGAATGTTTTGTTTTCTTTGATAATTAAAATACTAATACTCAAGTAAATAAGCCGAGCTTCGTTAAGCAGTCATATACATGTTATGTTTTCACTAGGACCCAGATGAACGATACCAAGCACAAGCTTCCAGGAATTTCTGGATGAAACCTGTCACCCGAGCTGTTCTTTTGATTCCTGCTTCCAAGTTCTTAGGATTTCCCTGCGGGACCCAGTCCACAATTCTCGACCCGGGGACATGATAAATTGAAACTTTTTTCGATTAGATAATTCCTGTAATCTTTCATTGAAGAGATATTGTTAAGACGTAGTTATTTTCTTTCAACAACTACAACTCTTTTTCGAAAGTCTTTTGCAAGTATTTGGCGAAATCGACTAAATAATTTCGAAAAAGCACGTTGCTTATTGAAGGAAACAGTTTATGTGAAAAAATGTGGCTTCCATGAAAAAGTACAGCAATTATCTCAAAGAATCTCACCGAAAAAGTGATTCAGTTCATTTTGTCTCACAGTAATTATCGAAAGAATTTTGGCACAATCGATATAAATTTCTTTGATGATTGATTAAAAACTAGTCAAAAACAGAACTAAAAGCAACTCATGGACAAGAAAACAGATAGAATGTTCTTGTAAGCGTGACAGTACTTTATTCCTGCTACGATCTGACTCACTCTTTGACTATATATCTTCGTTTAGTGTGATAACGCAATGCGACTCGTTTATAAATGCTTGTTTGTGACCCCGCCCCCCCCCCCCCCCC
>OENT01000830.1:0-36278 GCA_900239685.1 Rotaria macrura | reverse complement strand
ACTTATATGCAGTAATATGACTGTTGACATTCTTATCAATCGAATTCGAATAATTAATATCGATTATTTAATATTAAAAAGGTTATATTTGACATTTTCGAGATCATCGCTGAATCTTTCTGTAGTTCTTTGATCAGTGAACAATCGAGAAGTATTCTAGAAAATAAGTAACTCATTTTAGATGAAAGAGAAAATTTCAAAATATGCAAATATATTTTCTTCACGTCGAAATCATTGAGTATACTTGTTATTTTCGAGAAATAATGATTTGATCATGTTCTTCTATAAAAAAATAATTTTGCCTTTGCAAATTTATCTAACGACAGAAAAAGTCTAAGTAGATCTGAGTTTATAGTTTTGCTCGTATTTCTATTTGTTAACTAGGAAATTAACACCAGGTTGTTGATCATTCGATGCATTTTTATTATATCAATCATTTCAAGAGATTGAATGAATATATACATCTTATATATATACAAATTTGGTATTATGTTATTATGAAATGCTGAGCGACTTTTCTCGAGTATCTATATTCTTCACTTAGTACTTCTTAAGATTCGAAACAGTGACTTGAATTCATCTGACCAAAAGTAAATATTTGAATGACATTCCGTAAAATAACTCGTTGCCGGTATACCGACATGAAATGTTTCCATTAGAGTGTGATGGGTTATTGTTTGGAAGCTGACATTCAATGAGTGAACTAAAGAACTGGTATTATGTAGTTTCGACCATAGAATTCTTGTTTCTAAGTTTGTACTGTACTGTTGTCTAATGAGATAAAATATTTTCCTGTTAATATTTATTAAAAATAATACTGACATGAGACGCCAGAACCTATTCAGAAGGAGATGGGTCGAGTATTCATTTAATATTGAGCATATCTGACACGGTGGGATGCACATGTAATGCCGTATGTTAATCTTCTCTAGTTGCTCGATGCTGATAAAACACCAACGGTTACATTCAATGATAATCTAAGAACTAATCAAAATCTAACAGTAAGATTTCTTAATGATACATAGATTATTATTTTCTATTCTATGGAATTCTTTCGTAGATACTACCACTCATTCCTTTAACCTATAGTAATTTATCATCAGAATATTCCACATTACAGCCATTGCCAAATATATTCTTTGAAGCGATTACACGTCGTTCAGCCGATGAAAATACCGATATGGAAAATCTTGAAATTCTTGGAGATTGTTTTCTTAAATTAATAGTATCCATGTCACTCTATCATCGCCATCCATCGGCTAGTGCTGGTGCATTAACAAGTGAAAAGGCAAAACAAATATCGAATGAAAATCTCTTTCGAATAGCTGTTATGAAAAGATTGAAACTCTTTTTAAATGCTACGAAAATTAATATTCGTGGTAAGGATGCTAATTGGTTGCCACCTGGTTATGTAATTAATCCAGCATCAAACATTGAAAATGATGATTCAATAGATTTAACACGCTATAGAAAACAATGTGTTAAACGAAAGGCATTTGCTGACATGATGGAAGCATTAATTGGTGCATTTTTAATTTCAACTGATTATACAATAACGATACAGTTTATGAAGTGGTTAGGTCTTGATGTTATACCATTAGATAAAGACAGTGAGAGTTCTCTTTTCGTATGTATTAATACGACAGATTATTTTTCCGTTTATTCTATTAGATACTATTATGGAAGTACCATCGATTTTATGTTCGTATAATGATGTAGATGAAACGAATCCTATTCTGAAAATATTTTATGAAGAACAAGATTTTGCTTCTGTCGAAGAAACCATTAAATATAACTTTAATAGTAAAGCTTACCTTATTGCGGCATTTACTCATCCGTCAAGTTTTGCTAATCGTCTTACAAATTGCTATGAAAGGTATTTGAAATCGTTAATTTATGTTTCTGCTTATTTGCATACGAATGTTCTCTATACTAGATTAGAATTTTTGGGTGACGCAGTACTAGACTTCCTTGTCACACGGCATATCTTTGCTAACAGTAAAAATATTACACCAGGTAATTTATTTTTCGAAAGAAAATTAAAGCATCTGCAAAGTTTGCATCCATTCACGAACACGATAATAAACATCATACATTCATTTGATATAGGATCTTTGCCAAGATGGCCATGCGTTTTGTTTTTACGATTAAAAAATCTGTGAGCGCAATTCTTTTCGAATTAAAAATGTGAAACGCGATCTATCTGCTAGTACTGAGCACAAGAAACCTGCTTTATACCATATATCTTCGGAACCATTTAATCGCTAACTTTTAGTAGTCAAACTCTCAGTAAGCAAGCCATCGATATATTCATGAGATTTTAATGACCTATTATCACTAGTCACTTACTAGATTGTCAAAACATATGATACTTCTCGAGTCCGTCTATCATGGTCTGCACGGGATGGCAGTGTAAATTTCTGCCTATATACACTTCAATACTCCTTTGAGATATCTTGTTTCACAACAATCTTAGTTCCATGGAAAATCTACGAATGATCAGATGTAGAGTTTTGTTTTTTTCTAAGTCTGAAAATTTGTTCTAAACAATACACACGTTCATTTTCAAACACCACTGATACCTATTCAGAAATAAATGCTCACAGCTAAAGCCTAGAGGTCCATTTCTTTTCCGTATATCTGCAGTAACATAACATACATAGAATGAACAAAAACTAGTTTTCCCAAGACTCAGTATTTAAGGGTTTACATATATTTATTTTGGCAACACACAAAAGAACGAATACTATCGATGTTAATGAGCAGGTTGACCCACTTGAAAGTATTTCTGACGAGTCAAAACTGTTCACTAGAACTAGGATTTCGGGCGCTTTCCGAAAGTCGTTCCAAATATTGCGTATCTATTTATATTTGAGAGTAGCGAGAGAATCTTTGAAAAGCCTAAAAAATTAGGTTAGACTGTCATCAAATAGGTTTGAATAATCCCTATAAGTTGGTTTGCGAAGATGCTAAAAACTGTTAGATTCAGTAGTTTTGGAAAGCAAACAATTCTTTGAAAAAATGTGATATTTACCTAAGCTGAAGCTTTAACCTTAGGAAAGCTATGGGTATCTTCTCAATAGTTCCTTTCCGTGTAAAACGCTTTTCGATTCGGTAAAACAAAACGCTTTTTCAATAATGCCGAATTAAGAAAAACCGAAAATTTACTAACCTTGTTGAAAGAGAAAGAAAAAGCTAGCAGTACATTTTCTACCGTAGATTTTGCTCTACAAGCTATATACAAAAATAATAATAAAGGTTCTAAATTTTATTGTCGTATCACAAAAGTGAAAACGTAACAATGTGCGAAAAAAAAATTCTATCCAAATTAATCTTTTGGGCCTTTCAAAGATTATTTCACTTCTCTTGAACCAAAAAACGACAGAAAGTTCTAGTTCTAACACATCGATTTTGTCTTGTCAGAAGTATTTTCAAGCGGATCAACATTGAAAAAGCACTTAGTTTCAAAATTTTCCACCCGATCCTTAAGTATTCTCATGATTTGTTTTTATTAACACAAAATTACTTGCTATCCTCATTGCTAAGATTTTTCGAAAGAGATTAAAAAGCAAAAAAAAAACTTAAACCTCTATTTCATTAACTAGTCCGATAGACCAGATTAACTTCGACATTAATTATGTCATTGAAAGGAACATAAGTTTTTCACCTATTGAACTCTATCGATCTTGATACTAGTCGAATAATTTTACTTTGCAACGAACATGACCCTATGATTGTTTTTGACTTCAGGTCATGTGACAGATATCCGACAAGATTTATCGAACAACGGTCGTTTAGCCTATATCTTAGTTGCATGTCGTCTTCATACGAAAATTCTTCATAATTCAACAGACTTATTTGGTAAAATATCTCAATATGTCGATGATGATCAACTATTTTCAGCCAACTTATCAATCGATGATAAATTAAGCAAAGTAACATACGATAAAAATGAAATAAATCAACAAAACTTATTTTTTTTTATTATTTAACACCAAGGATATCGGTGAATGGGCTGATACCACAGCACCTAAAGCTTTAGCTGATGTTTTTGAAGCTTTAGTTGGAGCAATATTTCTTGATTCGAACAAAGATTTACAAATAGTTTGGAATGTAATTGAACCATTACTTCGACAGTATATTGGTATAAGATTTGAATGAATGCGAAACTAGTCGATTATCTTTTTTAATATAATAGATCGATCGATGATTGATCCTAATCTGAATCCGGTGAGATCATTTTTTGAACAAGGTGGAAAACTTTTGTTGTAAGTTTTCATTGAATGATATTTGTCAAACGAAAACTTTATGTTTTATTGATTACAGAGAATCTACTGAGACTGATGAAGAGAAAAATATTAAATCATTTATTTGTACTGTTGAAACAGTAAACAAATGTAAATTTCAAGGTTCTGGTGATAATAAAAAAGCAGCAAAGGCTGATGCATGCAGAAAAGCAATGAAAGCTACGATGATGTATATAAAAACCGATAGGTAGAAATTAAAAATTTTTTTTCAAACCATATCAACGATTATTTTCTTTTTGTTTTATTTTGATTTATAATTTACTGAAATTTATTTCTTATTCAACAATGACTTGTTTTTAAATAAATAAATACGTAAAGGAAAAAAATTTTTATCAAATTAATTGATGCTTTTTACAGATGTTATCTCATGAGAGTTCTGAAAAATCAAATATTCGATTGTTTAAAAATTGATACTGATGGACACATTGATTAGATATACGCTTGTCATCAATTTAAGTAGAACGAAGTCTTCTGTAAGTCATATGTAATTTGACGAGGAGAAAACGTACAGTGAATCACATTTGAACTGAGTTTTCCAATCAATCAATTGCATTGTCTTCGGTGATAAAACAACTCGAAGAACGAGAATGGACAGAAAGTTAATCTTAGTTGATCTCATCTTAGTCATCAATGCAAGTGGGGGAAAGCGGATCCTCGTATCCTGGATACGGTGGAAATCCAAAGGATAAACTGGAAATTCGAAAAATGCCGAGATATGAGGAGAATGCAAAGGATCCTGGAGGCTGTTTCTTCTCCTCGAAAAAAATGATGGATCGAAATATACTGAAGCAGTCAAATCGAAGTCTAGACATTTCTTTCTACACTATTTCGCTCGGTCAACTGTTTTGCAAACATCGAATGAACATTAGAACAAAAGCAAACAATTGAATATTCAGCAGCCTATATCTTTATTATTTTGAATTCTATTCCTCATGTCACATAAGGCGATGTAATCAGCTTGAACATCTATAGAAGAAAAAAACAATTCAAATTCATTGATACCGATGGAACGTCTTAACTAGTACTGAGTCGGTATTAATCTCATTGTATACATCGTACTTGATATGCAATTGTTGGCTCCATCAAGTTTTTTCTTATGTACCCCATTCGTATGCTCTGGATCCTCCGTATCTTGGATACAGGGCATCCGGTTTTCCCCCCTTGAATCGACTACATTCAATATATTGACGTTAGATAGATTCTAACGAAGATATATTTGCCATTGGTGTTATTCAACTGATTTGATACATTTTCTGATTAGCAGAACTCATTGACATCGCAAAATATCTAAACAAAATTGTGCAATAGGATCTTCTTATCGACGTTATTAAATCTCGTTTGGTACTTATCAAGAAACTCAAAAAAGACGTATGCTGAATTGAAAATAGGACAATAGACAATCAGTTAGGCACTATCGATTTCCAAAATGATACTATAATTCTCCTTAAATTATTAAAATGTCTCAAAAAAGAATCGATCTATTGGAATACAATAGAATGTCTAGATTTTTTTAATCGCCGATAGGCTTGATTGGCAGTTAACAAAAAACATTCTGGCTTCTCTTCTATTTTTCATATCCAGAAAAGTATGAATCATCGTAAACTTCTAATCATACGTGTGAACGCAGAGTCTATCATCATAACATACGAAATATGCAGGTAGTTATATCTACAGGAACTATTTGAAGCGCAAGTAGACAACCGGAAGGTGTTGTCGTAATCGAATGATTTAAATCGTTGCTCAGAGCCTCTGAATTATGAAAGGATAATGGTTTCCGTCTCTATGGTTGACAAGATGTTTATGAGACCATTTTTGTTTCGGAAAAAGAAGCTCGAACTGCATCATCTATGCTTACATTTTCCAATATTTTTCTCTTATCTACAAGACTCTTTTTAATTAATATTTATGTGAACATGACAACGTTTTTATGAACATCAAAAGTAAAAGATGTCACAGAGTTAAAACATCTTGTGAATAGTTACAGTCCAATGAAATGAATGGATGTGCCGTTTCGTTTGATATAACACACATATTCTTCATTTTCAAAATAGATGACAAACATTGACAAGAATTCTCACTCTCATCAATTCAGGTTTCCTTTTTTTTCATCATAGAATCGCTCGTATGAAATAATATTTTAATTTGATTTTATGCTAAACACATCGTTCATTACACACATATAAAAAAGAGTTGCATTCTAGTATAACCAGTGTCGAATATACATTGTAATAATTAGTAGGTTATTCACAAGAACGAGCTCGAAAATATTTTTTTAATAAACGACTATTTTCAAAGGTCAGCACTCATTTGGTCACATCAAACAAATCATCGGTGACGATTCTATATATCATGTACAACAATCTTCTATTGTTTTATATATTAAGTGTAGTAATGAATGAATAAAAGTTCAATAATTCATACGGACCGGATAGTTGTCGACAGATTCAAAATCATAAAAAGATAGTGATTTGTTTCAATTTTGAATCAAGAGAAGTATTGATCTTCTTATTGGACTTTTGACACACTCGAATTCATTCAATATTTTCATTTCAAATTTTATTTGTTCTCGTAAAATATACTTCGTCAGTTTAATTACAGAAAAGGCAAGATCTCATCATGAATGTGTCTTTTTCTTTTTTGTATGTTTCTCATTCGTTCAAATTAGCTAAGTATACCAAAGAAGGAGTAGGGTGAAAACGTAGAGGGACATTGCGTTTCGGACGAAATGAAGACGTACTATTTTCAAGGATAGCAATGGTTTCATTGAAAATAAAATTTAACTCATTCGATTTCTTTACTTCAATTCAACATTCATATTTATGGATGCATTAAGAATGTAAAAGGTAAAACATTCTATACAAATAACCTCTATAATGTTTCCTATGTGGATTTTATTTGTTTTGTACTAAAAACTGATAGAGTTGTAATTAAACTAATTTTTTCCCTCATATGTTCCTGTGTGATTCGAGTGTAAAAATTTAATTACAAAGACAAGTCATCTGTGAAAACACTGTATAAGTTTTCAACTACAACTCGAAAATAATCATATACAATGAACGAAGAATTATATTTTCTTGTGCACTAATTTAAATCGTACAAGTTCATTTGTTCTTGATTACATTTTACATATTCAATCGATAGTAGGATCAGTTAGATACAGAAGTTTCAATAATGTCACAATCATGCGGTAAATCGAATACAGAGGATGTATTCAATAGCTATTGTGTATACACGAAGAATATTTTGTTTACGTTTCATTGAATTCAATTGTCGTCTCTATTTGTTTTCTGCTAGATGAATGTTCGCGTGGTTGAATAATACTGATAACGAACTACGCCTTCAGTATGTGGTGGAGATCGGCCCGTGTGTCAATGTTATGATAAAGGAACCCTCTCTTTTTTTTCTCACATTACATATTGGATCTTGAATATCAAAGAAAGCCGAAATACACATTCCCGTCTATTTAAGACAAAAGTTATTTATTTCGTTTTTCTATTATTTAGATTTCATCTGACATCAATAAGATCATTAGTGCGCGTGGATCACATAATATGACGAAAACGTTTTGTTCTGCGGTAGCTCAAACGATGTCTATGACGATGAATCTATGAGCTCGAATGTAGTATTTCATCGAAGAATACTTCAGTAGAAGAAACGTTTAAAATATCGAATAAAGACAAGGTTGGTGCCATTACTTTTGAAAATATTATAGTCTAGTTAAAATTGTTTACTTCAATCTACAACGTTCTCTGATAGCTTCATCACATCTGAAATCTTTTCAATCATCAAGATATTAGATGGTATAGAAATTTACTCGTACACAAAAATTTCAGATCAGAAAATTCAAACTCAGTTATAACTACACTTTACATTTATCTCCGATCTATAGATGCAAAATATGAAACAACTATTCATTTTTGTATGTATTGTCTCTTAGTTTAGAAAACATTCGAATTTTTATTCAAATACATTGAGATTTTGTTCTATTACAAGAATATATAAAGACAACCAAATCTGCATCATATTTGCAGTAATCAACTTCAAGGAAAAGCTAATTCTCATTATTTTTAACCTTGCTAGTAGAGGATTGTATTTTTAATTAGACAATATAGAATAAATTATAATGAAAAGAGAAAGTTCCAAGTATCACAAGGGAAATAGAAGTCTGATTGCAGATTCCGAAGAAATGTTTCTATAGGAAACAGTAAGAACAAAATAAAAGGAACATTTTATGGAACATCCGTCATATTACCAATTTATCAGCTAAACAAAACTTTTAACGAACTCGGATGCTAACTAACTCTACAGAAAAATTTTTTCCTAGACAGAAAGTTAACAAAAAGAAATATCGCTGCGAACTAGAATTGACAGTGTCCACAAATTGTTGTTTTTTAAATATGATAGTAATTTTCTTTTGCATGTACTTTTTGCTCAGACAGTTATATATCTTGTTCTCCAACGATTACTATTCCAATGTTTTCTACAACTCAAACACAGTGAGAAAAGACATTACATAATAAATGCTAATGAATTGTTTCATCAATTTCAACAGAAAATTGTACGTAGTCAATAGTTCTAGAGCGAACTATGTATGGAATAGATCATCGATGATTAATCGATGGTCTTCTGACTTATATTAATGTGACATTATTCATCATACTGTCAGGGAAGTTTTATCAACCGCCTTAGTAATATGAGGATTAGACATGTTGCAAAAAGCGTATTTATCATTCTACCAGATTTTCTTTTCGTTTTTTGGAATGTTCATGCTGTTTAATACGATAGTCATGTTTAAACATCAAACGAACATTATTCTTTTGAATAAATAAAAAGACACATGAGCATAGTTTATTTTTTAATGACCGTCTTATCGAATATTATTCGAGTTCCAATAATTTTCGTAGTTGCTGCCGAAATGATTTCTGCAGATCCAATGTAAAGAGAAAAATAAAATTATTTATCATTATTTTAGATTCTAATAAATTATATCATTTA
This sequence comes from Rotaria macrura, assembly GCA_900239685.1. Taxonomy (NCBI): domain Eukaryota; kingdom Metazoa; phylum Rotifera; class Eurotatoria; order Philodinida; family Philodinidae; genus Rotaria; species Rotaria macrura. The sequence goes on along the minus strand of OENT01000830.1, from coordinate 26,976 downwards.
CCAATCGAAGTTCTTCTAAAATATAATTTTTCATTAAATCATTAGTAAATTTCGGATATATTTCAATATCATCATCATCAGCATCATCATCATTATCCATTATATTTGAATTCATTACAATATACTGCTGTGATAGCTCTTCAGGTAAAGCACGTTTCCCCCAGTTGGCTGAAAATGTTCTTTTAATGTAAAACTGAATTCTTATAGTAGAAGTCATATTTACCTCCAAAACAAGAGTGTCCAAATTGACCACATAAATGACTAAGAGAAATAGCTTGAACAGGCTGAGGAATTTGACAGAAAAGTAAAGTCCATAAAATAAGAAGACCAATTGAAAAATGAACAGGAGCAATAATAATAAAAGACGGAGAATTCATACTTCTACAAAACAGAAATATTCTAAACTATCGTTCATTTCTTTTATATACAAGATATTGAGATATTCTTTATTTAATAACTATTTTTCATTTATACTTAGACTCTCTCTGGTACAATCAATACTAACTCATTTACAAATGAAAAAAAACAGAGACAGCATGAAAGAGAAATCGCCACCCACATATATATATATATATATATATACTCTACATTTCTATCCCGTGAGACAAACTTCTTTCTTTTTTGCTTTTTATCAAAGTGTCACATAAAATATCTATCGAACTATAGCAATCTAAAAGAAGAACAATGACGTGAGAAAAAAAATGTATACTTTGCGTAATTTTACTTCTTTTCTCATCCTTATTTGACAAATAACGACAGGAAATTAAAAATATGTTATTTTGTTCCATTTTGATAATATAAAATAAAGAATATGAAAAAAAAACAGAACTCGTCGTAATCCTAGAGAAAAGTTATTCTTCATATAGTCATATTTTGAAGAGAACTTTATTTGTTAGTTTTATATATACTCTATTGTAGGAAAATAAATAAAACAGAAAATATGACAAGTATCTTTCTACTAGTCCATTTCAACAATAGAAATACGTCATATTACAATTTGAGAGTAATAATTGATAAAAAGAAAATATTGGATATATTATGAATCTATCGTATAGCATATGGTCTAGTTTGAGACAAAAAAAAAGATAATTATCGTTTCTATCGAGTTGTAAGAAACAATAGTTTATTATTATAGCACGATATTCAATTGTTAAAACAATAACAAATCATTGCTATTCGAACATATTGGAAAAGTAGTTTACTGCTATAAACTCGTTAATGATATTTATTGAAGGACATCATATATAGAACAGGCTTCTCTAGGAGAAGAGACAAGCATATAATAGAACAATAGAGAGTAGATTAAACGAGAAAACAAAAGGATCAACAGGAAATAATATCAATATCGGCATGTTTCCTATTTATGCATGTCTATGCTTCTGTAATAAGGACGTTTCAAAGTTAACCAAACAGTTTTAATACCAAGGTTAGTTCAACTATTTTTCTTTCTCGCGAAATATTAGTAGAATCGATCTATAATCATTGTGTGACGAGTAAACTAGTTTAACATCTATAGAACATTATATGTTTGAGTTTCATAGAATGAATATCGATATTGTATAAAAATACTTTTAGTTTAGAGACCAATTTTTTTTTGTCGTTAAGTCGAACAGATATCTACGTATTAATCGATTGAAATGTTAAATAAGGTCAAAAATCTCTTATCTAGACGACAAAAATGTCAAGTATTTTCTAAGAGATTTTTTCAAAATTGAATCAAACACATGTATTGAAAATCGTCGAAATTTCTATACAAAGACAAAGTTATAGAAAATGATTTTGAAAAAAGATCTTTGTTAATCTTCGATAATTATCCGTTCGAAGTTTGAAAGTTGATCGCTTCCTACCTGGAATCTGTGCTCAAAAACCTTTGATTCAATAGATTGAAACTTTTGATATGCTTTTTCATTAATTTGATTTCTATCAAAAGTGATAAAATAGCCTTGTCAACTAGTTAAATTATGAACTATCGATGAATTGGAACTCAATTTCAAAGTTTGTCTCCTTGTGAGAGTGTAAAAATACGAGGATTTTACTTGTGATGCCATTTTACAAGTTCTATCTTATTTAAATGTTCTTCTCAGTTTATTTTATAATCATTCATATTCATTTTATTCAGTAAGCACAAAATAACAATTGAAAGAAACAACATTCTATTTAATCATTTCCAGTCTGAGAAGACTGCAGGAAAAACATAAAAAGTAAAATTCTTTGAATAATCAATAACATTTTATTTTTAATTAACCGATAAAATCCATGTTAAGAACATCAGTAATTGATCATGACAAGATATTGAAGCGGAACAAAGGTTCTACTCTATATTCTCGCTCTATTACTCAAAGTATTTCATAGAAATATTCATAACATGAGACATAATGTTATATAACTATCACGAGACGGATACTGCGTATTTGAATATGTAGAGTTCGATTAGTCAAACGAGAAGAACATTGAATAAGAAGATTGTTGCCCTTTTCTCAATGCCATGTGTATGCGTATACTCGACGAGAGAGTGGGCGATCAATCATGAAGCTAATCAGTTCTCGAAAAAACATAACACTCATTTAGTCACGGCTTAAATCTAAAACTGAAAACGATTAACTAGGATATTTTTATTCTCTGAATTGCTATTTGCCTTTTCATAATGTCATTCAAATGAATCATTTGAAATAAATGCAAAATAACACGCAAGTTAAATATTGTCATTACATGCAAATATAGTTGATTCAATTGCTTTTACAATGACATAAAAAGAAATAACTCTGTCAGAGTAGAAAAGAAACTGATTCTTGTACGTAGGAGATTCATGAAGGTTGTTCGGAATATGTTCAACTTTCATACGTATTCGTAATCATGCATTAGTATAACATCAATAAAAATATCGTTTTTGATCGAAGAACTACAAAAAAATCGTTAAACAACGATAACTGAACAGACAAAGAAAAATATGTGTTACATTCACTGTATTGTTTATTCAATAGGAAAGATGTAATCATTCTATAGAGCAATGATGTTTTAAGTCACTTGATGTAGACAACTAGAAGTAAGTCTACTTTTGTATTTCGTTTAGTAGTTTAAGTTCGAGTTGATTTGTCTGGCGATTGTTCTATATTTGAGAATGAGCCATTGCAGAACCAGAAGACAATACAATTTGTATTCGGTGTCAAGTATTGATTTAAAACTTGATCAATTCTAAAAACTTGAATGTAATCATTTATCATTCTGCATAGAACATGAACAGAATTTCATCCGTTTTATTCCAATTCGCTGAATATATAATAAATTACTTAATGAAAAAAAATCGTTAGATTAAACGAGAAAATGTGATCTAGTATTAAAGATCAACAGGTATAAAAAAATTTCTACCGATTTGGTTAACATAAACGAAGAGAGTATTTTTTTCTTGTCGTTTTAACTTCTCATCAAATGTGTTATCAAGTACTTTTTCTTTTCATTAACAAAATCTGCTTTTTACGTTCATAAAATTATTAAAGAAACCGCATGAATTCAAACTATAGCATATTTACTTATTTCCTGTTACGAGCGTGACATCGAAATAAGAGAACAAACTACTCCTGTATTTATTTTTGTTACCGAACGCTTCATTTTTGTTCTTCATCTGAAAATGACATGAAATAAATAAGCTATAAGATTAACTGATGAGCTAGTACGTAGATTTTGATGATTATGACTTCAAATATCGAGACATCCTATGATTGTATCATCATGGTTATGACAGCAAAGGAAAATGACAAGTGTGTGTATTAAAAGAAATAGTTGTAAGCTCGTTGGTAGTTTTCGGTACGAAAAGCCTATAGTTCAATTAATCATGAACATAGACTATTGTTTCAAAATCATTTCGTTCGAGATCATTTTAAAAAAATCTAGTTTGTACGAGGACCTAGTGCAAATTATATGTACAATAAGAAACTGATTCAAATCTGTAGCAAATGATTTGATTTGACTTTTTCAATAAGATATATCTAAATCAAAAAAAGAAATTTCCGACGACATGAACAAATATTTGTTTACAAGTCAATATAGTTCAAATAATAACAACGTCTATAAAGACAGAACGCGTAGGCATGTGTTGCTCATCAAATAGCGCCCTCTATAGTTTCAATAGAAAAATGTATTCATGCTGTTGTTAAAAGAATCAACATAAAGGACGAATGTTTTTTTTTTCAATTAAATTGTAAATAATTTACAATTTGATTTGGTAAAAATTGACGAAAGAAGCTGAAAATAAAACCTAATTGGTAGGTCTAATTAGCTTATAAATGGCCCAAAAGAAATAAAGAACAAGAGAAATAAACGAGCGTAACTTAGTTAGTCTTAACAGTCATCATTCTTCATCGTATTTTTGCTGTTTCTGGCATATTCTATGTTGCACAAACATATACTTCTGCATTTTGGACTTTGACAAAGTGCACACATTATGCGAATATCTTATTGATAGGGGTATTTTTTGCATATTTGTCTTCTTTTTTTTATCATTCATACGTCAACACAATAAATCACGGCGTAATTTTTTTCTCGTTCATAAATTTTTTTTTCTTTTGTTATAATACAAATCTTTATTATTTATTTATTTTTTTGTTTCTTTCTCATGTCAGTCGTTTTTGGTTTACTTGCTTGTCTTTTCAATAAGTGATAATTCAGAAGAAACTAAACAATAACAATAAATAAGATTAATGTATCCATAAAATTACAAATTATATCATACTAACGATAACTAGTTTATCGAGTCTGGATACGCATGGTAGACCGATTGTCTTTATTCACTTTCGCTTATAGGTTTTTTTCCTTTTGTACTGTCAAAGTAATATGGTAGCAATACTTATATTAGTCTGTTAGATGCGTGTTTTATGATAGTGCCATTCTGTTCCATATATTTCTTTTGCGGCTATAGTACAACGGAAAAGAAGAAGACAGATTAGTGCGAAGTGCGAGAGTGCCCTTTTGTCCACATTAAAGAAGGAAAAAAGAAGAAAAGAGAAGAACATGATGAAGGAAATAAGAACGAGCAATGGCTGGTAGACGTGTATTGCACCAGGAACTTTACCGGTATTCTCGTGCGCAAGTTTTTTACGACAGCTAACCATATAGATGCCTCGAGCCATTAGAGTATAGTTGTACTATTCATATTTTTTCCGATTAAAAGGCATTTTCATAAGTGAGAGAGAGAGAACAGAAAACAAGCCGCAAAATATATTGAAAAATAAGGGCGTGTTTATTTAATAAATATATTTGACTGACGTTCCCTTTATTTAGAAAGAATCTTTTGGGATGTTTATAAACATATATATATATACATGCCTGTGTATTAGATGATTGCATTTAGATAATTATTGTTTTCATTTCATTAGAAATATTCAGAAGGTGTGTGACTAGGCAACCAGAGACTCATTAACAATCTGTTCCTCCATCATTATAAGAGTTCTTTTCCTTCATTTCTTTCTTTTTTTTTACTGAGGGTAATTTAGTGCTGTTTTTTTTTCTCCTCAGATTAAGGTCCGATCGCCGAAATAAAGATGGTGGTATCGGTATATTTGTTATTATTTTTTTGTCATAATTCGATTTGACACATACATTTCTAATCACTCATCTAACAACAACAACAACAACAACAACAACGTATGTGCCTTTCATCATTAACAATTTCACATTCTTGTTCGGCGTCTTCTACTGGTACATTGTGATTAGTCTATTTTAAAATAAACAACTATAAACATTAATGTTTTCCTGGTTTAGCTTCATCATCATCATTAGCTGCAACAACATCAAAAAAAGACGATATGATGGAAAATAATCTCCAAGAGGATTTATTTTCAGAAGATATGCTTGTTGCTAAAAATTCTATGCCTGAAGATGATCCTAATGGAAATACATTACATGATGCTAGAGAAATTCGTTGGGGACCTCAACACGCTGGTGCAAAAATACTTGCTGGGCAATATACAAAAGGTAGCATCTATATAGATATGGATTTGTACGTGTGTATTTGGAAAAAATAAGAAAACAAAGAAATTTCTAAATGATTATTATTACTTCCTGACATTAAAAATGGCGTGTGAGAAACCATTAAAATTCTTAAGAAAAAAATAACAATTTGTATTTAAGCAATGAAAAAAATAATTATTCCTAGCACATTTCACTTGAAAAGATTATAATATACATTTAATTGTTTCTTTCGCACTTCTAAATATCGTTTTCTAAAAAAGGAATGTTCTATTAGTAAAATCTCCAATTTATTTTTGTTTTTCAATTTAGAAAAACGTTTTCAAGAAATTATCTCCATTATACTATGCATTATATTCATGATTTACAATTTTTTCTGTATTTGTCATTATTTCGATGTGAGAAATTGGTATCTTATCATTCCTTCTGCTCGTATGTATAAAATTAAAGTATTCGATGAAAAATTCGAATGACTGTTCAACTCATGGATTTTAGTACTTGGTATTCTAACAGCAGACTTAGCATCAGGTATTGTTCATTGGGGTTTCGATACATGGGGCTCCGTTGATATGCCCTTCATTGGTCGAAACTTTCTACGTCCATTTCGAGAACATCATATTGATCCAACATCCATAACACGTCATGATTTTATTGAAACTAATGGTGACAATTTTGCTGTTACTGTTCCCTATCTTTTCTATATGGCATATAAATTTACATATTGGAACGATACGGTTATACGACGAATATATAATTTCGAAGTTTATATGTTTCTTCTAGCAATATTTGTTTCAATGACTAACCAAGTAAGATAATCAAAGAAGAGACCAAAGTTTCCTTGTATTCGATTCAGTTATATTTGTATCATTAAATCTTCTTGACCTTTTTTTCTCGTTCTAGTTTCACAAATGGTCACATACTTATTTCGGTTTACCTAGTTATATAGTTTTTCTACAACGTTACCATATAATACTTCCTCGTAAACACCATCGATTACATCATGGTATGTCGATTTCTATTTAAATAGTCAATCAGTTCAGTTCTAATTTGGACAATTTATTAATCGGCTTTCTAGTTGAGCTCATCGGATTGGTATTGAAACATATTCTCTAGAAGTCAAATCCAATTATAATTTGATTAGTCTAAGATTATGTAAGATATTTGTAAAATACAATTGAAAAGAAAATTCAGCATATGAAATTCACGAGAACAACATTGTTGTACAACAAATGTAAAAATTCTATTGCTCATACTCGTATTAGAATTGTAATTATATTCTATCAGATTATTTTCTATTTGTTTAGTTGTACCACATGATACTTATTTTTGCAGTATGTATCTTTTAATAAATGAATAATAATGGAAGAAAAAAAAACTGAACGTTTTCTTTTTCTTATTTTAATATTCAGTTACAACTGGATGGTTGAATAGGCCACTTGAACTGATTAAATTTTGGCCATGGCTTGAATCAATTGTTGAAAAATATACAGGAGCAAAGCCTCGTTCAGATGATTTCGCTTGGGCACAAAAGACAGAAAAAGTTCATTGCTATTAGCAATAGTCTCGTTTTATTATCTATTCATATAGTCAAAAAGCAAGTGCGATTAATCACAAATATCGCTTCTTCTTCTTCTTCTTCTATTTCGTTTTCTTTTTTTGTTATAGTTTCTCATATTTGCGCTATGTCTTTTTTTCTGATTATTTGTTCATTCACTTAAACCTTTTGCTTTCTTCAAAACAAAATATCATTATCACATTTTCTTTCTTGTTCATTGTTTGTTTGTTTGTGTCATTTTTGTTGCATCTGTGATGACTATTTGTGTGCGATGAATAGAATGAAGAATGATCCACCAGGCGTTGAAAGAAATGAATCAAAAGAAAAAACAAACAGAAACAAAAATAACCCATTAAAACTCTTCGAACGATGCACACAATTGTCAGATAATGGTAGAAATAACAAAGCCGGATTTCGATTTGAAAACCCGGTATTTATAAGATTATTGTCATTATTTATCCTTTACATGTGGTTCCTTTTTTTTCCTTTTTCTTTATTTCTCACATACTCCCTTTTTTTTCTGAGTCTTTTTCGTGTCTGTTGTTATTATTTTTCTTTGCATAAACAAAAGAAAAATGAAATAAGATGAAAAATAAAAATATCAATAACAATATTTTCTCTGTTTATTCCGACTCTAAATCATATACATGTTATAGGTATGAAGATTTATAAAGATGATTGTGTCATATTTCCTGTACAACAAATTATTTCAACATCTATCGGAGCTATGTGTACCGCTCTGTTCATGGTAGAATTGAAATTTTAAGAACGAAGTCTTTCTAATGGAATCATGAATCGTATTATTTCTAGACACCATTTGATGTTGTAAGAATACGACTTCAATCACAAAGTCATCAATTAAATAAAGGAGATTGTTTTGTATTTCGAAATGGACTCGGTGATTATATTTGTACGTGTTTTAATGGACACGAAAAGGTACCATGGTATAATAAATCGATACCAGGAAATTATAATGGTACCATCGATGCTCTACTAAAAGTAAGTGTCTATGGAAAATGATCAATTCAATTTTGCTTATATTTAGATAACACGTAATGAAGGTATTCGATCATTATGGTCTGGTCTACCGCCAACATTAATTATGTCTCTACCAAATACAATTATTTATTTTACAGTCTATGAGCAATTAAAATGTCTTTTGGGTTATAAAAAACATAATCTAAATCCATTTATACCTGGTATTTCTGGCGGTTGCGCACGAATATTAGCTGTCATCGCAACAAGTCCACTTGAATTAATAAGAACTAAAAAAATGTCAGCGAAATTATCCTACACTGATTTACATAGTATGTTAAGAGAATCCATACAATCGAATGGCTTACGCACCTTATGGCGTGGTCTCATACCAACATTTTGGAGAGATTTACCATTTAGTAGTAAGTTTCAAATATACAGGAGAATGATTAATATTTAAAAAAAATACAATCTATTTATCAAAACCTAATAATTAGGTACACATAGATCATGATTTTCAATCGAAATAGTAGCATTCGATTAGCTTGGTACGATTGAGATTGATGTCGAATGGGACTAGTAATGAGTCGAACTGGGATTACTGCATATCTATTTTAAACCACGCGATCACGCAAAGAAAATACGAATAATCATGGATAGTTCGAATAACTCATTAAAAGTCACATCTATATTCAAACATATGGAGTTCTATGTCGATCAAAGCATTTTTATTGAATATGTGGTTATTCACAAATACAATTTACATGTGAATGCACACTAGATTGTTCATGATTATACAAGAAAAAGAAAAATAGAATAAAATGGCCATAAAATAATCTATACATATCACAAGGGAACATTCCCATGTGTGAGTCTCCATTTACGCTCGACTTAATACTAGTTTATGGAAGCCAATAAGTTGAATCATATAATAGTACAGAACGAGATTAGTTGTAGAGTTAATTTGCTGAAGTTTGAATCAATTTTGTAATTTAGAATATTTTAACAATGATCTTACTTTGAAAAATAGAACGAAAACAAATTTAATCTTAATGAACTGTCTATTGTTTTTAATCGATTTTAAAAAAATAAATATTTCAAAAAAAAGTGACTGTCAAAATATTTTATTTACAACACGGTTCATCTATGTTGATTGAATGAATGTCGATAGTCTATGGAGATATATTCAATTTTAAGAATTTTTCAATGGTAAAAACTAAACTAATAAAATATTTTTTTTAATATAACATTTAATAATCATTTCTTTTTCTTTTCCCATGTAAATATTCTACAGGGATCAAGGCATTATGCCATCAGGATCAGCTTATTGACTTCTACAAAACAATGGTAGAAAGTCGATCGAAAATGGAAATTCACTCTTGAGAATATTTTCACATGAGATGTATTTTGTCTATTATGAATCAGATTCATAGTTAAGTATATTCAGCCCTAATACCTAGATCGACATTGATTCGACTTTTAATAGGTGATCGATATTATTTATTCTTATATCATATATATATATATATATATATGTAGATAGAGGTACTCTAAATTTGAACAATTACAAAAGTGAAAGAAACACGACAATACTGAATTCAATGTAAACAAAAGATAAATACAAATCTATCGAGGGAATCTATCCAGGTGTCAAATCATTTTGAGATTGAAGCTATATATATATATATATATATATATATTTACTCGATGACTTATAGGATGATTATTTTTGTTTGAATATACATGTACTTGAGATGTTGAAATTTCAATGAATATACATGTAGGAAAAATCGATGTTCATCTGTGAACAATCGTACATATGTAACTTACTATTAGTTTAGTAGATAAATTTTTATTTCGTTCAGCGATATCAATATTTTGTGTTTTCTATGTGAGCAAATCACAACTATTGATTATTACAATAGAGAGAAAAGGGGGAGAATTGTTTCCATAAATTATATGTTTTGAAAATTGATTTTCTTTTTTACTACTACGAACTCTACAATCGAATTTTCATGCATCGAAACCGTAGGCAACGAAAAACAAATTTATACTAAATTATTCTATAAAAACTATCAAGCGAAGAAGGTTGTGATCAAAAATGAATTTTACACCTGGAGACACGTTCTGTCTTGAGTTGAGTATCATGTTATCGAACAAAATATCTCATCACCTCAAATAGAACTTTGCTACTTCTTAAATGAAGACTCGTCGGTAAATTTACAAAGACTCTTCTTATACAGTACCTATACCATTTATTATCTATAGTAATTTCATTTAATAGCAACACAAAGCCAGAATTGGAATCTTATGGGCGAAAAGGAAATCCTCTTGAGGCCAGTGTGAGAGCTTCGAGTGTTTTAATTATGTGTAGATGATAAGAAAACAAATGTAAGTGAAATGCCAACGAGTCTTCTTTGACCTTATGAAATATGTTATTCAATTTATTCTCTAATCATAAAGTTCAGGTTTATTGAACCGATATATGGAGTAATGAACATCAAATTTTGACGCTTATAATGCATATATTTCTATATTATATTGTTCGAAATTCGTTTGTTTATTCTATTCTAAAATAGTTTCTTTTATTATTTTTTAGTTTTCTATTGGTCTTTATATGAACAATTAAAGTGTAAGTATTTTCTTGTTGTTATATTTAATACTAAATCTAATAGATTAAACTAATTAAATACAGTACTTATCATGAAAGAATTTAGTACGGCACCAACCATAAGTGCATTCTATTCTGGTGCAACAGCCGGTATGATATAGAAAAGATTGATTTGAATTATTTTTCTTTTAATTTTCTACTATTAACAAATTAGGTGCTTTAGCAACTATACTTACACATCCATTTGATACAATCAAATCAATTCGTCAAGTTCAATTAGGTAGTAATCAAGCACAATCAAATCAGCCTACATTTCATATTCTACGTAAAATGTTCAAAGAACAAGGTATAAGAAGTTGGTATAAGGGTAAGTCAATACAGAACAACGAAATCATACAGAAACAAGATATAGTTTTTTTTTCTCAATTTGATAGGTCTTGCTCCACGTTTAATTAAAGTCTCACCAGCATGTGCCATTATGATCTCAACGATTGAATTTTTCCGTCAAAATGTATTTAAATAAATCAAGATAATATCTTGATGTTTATTTGGCCAGTGTGTGAATACTTTTCTGTCGTGCGTTACTTCATGTGATTCCTGTTTTCTTTCAATCTGTTTTTTAAAAAACAAAAATAAAATTCCTTTACATCAAATCGAATGTATTCAACATGAAAATCTTGTCAAATCAAGACTAAAATCTTTCTATAATTCTTAATCTGAAGATTATATAAATGTTGTACATGATGATGAGTAATGGATTATAAAAGTCATTATTTTTCTTCAAGCTATTATCTGACATTGATTGATCATCATTTATTCTATTAGAATTCTACCGATACATTTCTCTTTTCATATAGTTTCTTCTCGTAGAGCGAAACCAAAAATATTTATGAGCGAATTCAATTTAGCCTTTCTTTTTTGATCACATATAAAAGTTCTTCAAATAAAGAATTTCTATTTACCAGCATATAATTAACACTAGTTCTTTTATTTAAATATAAGATTTTATTGGCAAGCAAGTACTCATCTTGATCTTGAATTTAGTATCAACAACTAATCTACATTAGAAAAACGAAGAAAATGATACTCAGATTCAACATATAATCTCATCAAGGAAATTCGTCATGTCGGCTTTTTTTTCTTCTCTTCATCCTTTTGCTTCTGTCATATGCTCCACATCGGCTTAGGCTTATCGATCCGAATACAATATGTTGTGTTCAACGAGCGAAAGCTCAATTAAACTCCTTCGTCTATTCCCTATTTTTTTTCGTTCTGTCTGCTATTGTTACTACTGATAATGTTGCCGTTCTCATTTCTGTATAATCTACCTTTGCCAGCGGCGTCGAGCTACCAATATCGCTTTCTTATATATAGAGAATACGTGCGGTTCGTAAATCAAGATGATGATGATGATGATGATGAAAAAGAAAGAAATCGGTAGTGCTCAATTCTATTTTAGATTAACTCTCGAACAGCAAAAAAAGTACATTAAGAATAGAGTAGAGAGAGAGAGAGAAAGCGAAAAGAAAAGTAGCAAGACGGCGTTGTTGAAGCGACAATCAGTATAGCGTCTTATCAAAAATGGACGATTAACACAAAGATGATGAAAGTAGGTGAGGGAAAAAACGACTCGATCGACGGGCGAGAATGAATTTTTAGTGAACACAACGCCTCGACTACAACTGTTGCTACTGTTACTTGGAGAGAGAAAAAAAGTGATTGCCGCTCGGCTCGAGCAAAGGAGGGGGGCCGTCGCACGTTGTGTATTAGAATTGATTGCGATTTGTATGTATGTGTTTGTCACAAATGCACTACCACTACTTTCATCATTACTCGAAATCCATTTCTTCTTTATTTTTTTCTCCTTCATTTGAATCGATTAAGGTTGTACGTCTCAAAAAAAGAGATGCTAACATATATATATATTCATTGCTCTTGTTTGACTATTGCACATTCGTTTGGTCAATGAAACATTAGCACAACGTTAATCCAATAGTTTATTTAACAGGATAATGATCTTATACGAAATCATAATACAACAAGTAGAACAGGTGCACTCACTCTTGATCTTCCTTTCTTTTACCTGAATACTTTTTTCATGTTACCCCCTTCGTTCTTACATTCTACCAAAAGATTAATGATAGCTTATCGCTCTAGATGTTTAAATTTGCTGTCGTTCTTACCAGTTGACAAGACGCGAAATATTATTTCTTTTGTCGTATAAGTAAGGATTTTTTCTTTTATTATTATTATTATTATTATTATTATTATTACTAATTATTATTGTCTATTACTTTTCACACGCGAGTATAAGTAGTAATAGCAGTTGGACGACGATAATCAAAATTGCCATTATCCTAATTTTCATGCGTATGTCTCTCGTCACGGCGAATGCGTGTGAAAAAAAAAAGAAATCGTTTGTTCTTCTACTTCTCTATCTGTCACGCTATTAAGAAAATAAATGTATTCAATGATCAGTATGTATGCATATGAATAGAGGATAATCGATAAGAAAGATTTTTAATTTAGTCTTTTCGTTTTTTTTTTTAACGTTAAGTGCAAATAAATAATTTGCAGATATCTCTTAAGAGAGACAACAAAAAACGAATCGTTTGTTCTATAAACATATACACGTCAAGATTAGAAGAGATAATACGCAAGCAGACGTTGTTATTCTTCGTTCTTCTACATTTTCTTTCTCTATTTAGTAAAAATAAAAGAAAATAAGTATAAAAATAAGTTATCGATAGGATTCATACAAACAGAAGGTGGATTTCATAGATTGTGTTATTAAAATATGTTCGTTTCATTTAAAATAATCAAAAGTAAAACGAAAAACAAGAACAATAAAATCTCTTGTTGAAGTATGATATGCACCAATTGTTGTCATGCAACATAAGTACGTGTGTATGTATGTATATATGTTGTCTGTCAGATCATTCTTGTCATGTCGAACAAATTGAAGCAAATCAATCAAGCGACTATGATGAGTGGCCACCTCCTTTGATTATTTCTTTTCTTTTCTTTGTTAGTTACTACTAGCTTATATTGATGATATTCGCTTTCTTATTTCGTTCTTATTTCATTGACGAGCACCAGCCGTGCAGCATGCACATACATAGTACAGGCACCAGATTGTCGTCCTCAAAAAGAAAAGAAGTTAATCTCTTTCTCCTATTGATTTGAGACGTATGTGTGTTGCGTTTTTCCTTTCTTTCTTATTGTTATACGAATGGAAATCGAACTATCATCATTGTTTCTTCTACAGCGTATACATCAACTAATCCATCCATCCACGACAAAAGCAGATGCACAAGTGATAAGAGAAGGTTAATCGCCACTTCACTTTATTCTATCATTGTCAATTACGATATTTACAAGTTCGAAGAACAGCCACTACGACGACAACGTAGTAATACTGTTTTATTTTTCGTCTATCCGATTATTAATATTATTACTATTATTATTATTAAGATTTGTTTTGTTATTATTGTTTCTTTTTTTTTTGGTTGATCATCAAACGTTAGCAGGTAATCTTCTTGTTCGCTACTTCGTATGAATATAAAATTCAAGAAAAGATCGTTTGTCAGCCAGTGAACGGGCGTCTATGTGTGCGTAGCATTTTGAATAATTTAGAGAGTGAGAATAAAACAAAATGGAAAAAAAAGAGAATTAAACAAGAGTCCGGTCTGTCATATTCATTTGTTATGTTCATTTTTCTTCGAGCCACAACGTTGCGTGTTTTAATCTTTGAAAGTTGTAGTCTATTGCAGAATTGCTCGCACACATAAATTTTGTCACCTCTTTTTTTTTTCTACCACGCACTTCCGCCATCAACTTTTCACACTGTGATTAGCACACACTAGGATTTTACAACAACGACTACCTTTTCTTATTATTACGTTTGCTTTATAAGTGTCTTCGAAATGAAAATTCAATTTTTTTTAATGTCTTCCGGCTGAAGAATATATGTGTATGTGTTAGTTGCTATCTTTAATTGCTGACTAAAATGAAAAGAAAGAGCAATAAGAAAATTCTTCAAACGCTTTGCGCTCACTCTCTCTCTTTACCACTACTACTTTTTTCAAAGTTCTTTCAAGCACATTTCCGTCTCCCTATATATTCTCAGCAAGGAGCGCAACATACTATGATGTTGTTGTTGGGATAATCGTCGAACGTTTGGTTGAAACGTTCAATTTTTCCTTCTTTATTGCGTCTTGCTACTCTGACTCGGCTCCTTTCCACTACTCTCTCTCTCTTTTTTTTAAAAGTGAGAAATAATGCATCCGTATGTCAACTTTAGTTAAAACATACTTCTTTTATCCTCTCTCTCTCTCTCTCCTTCTCTTTCTCTTCTCTTCTTCTTATTCAAGATTCTAGACGATAGAGAGAGAGAGAGAATGGCATCAGCCGGCTTCGTCTTCATTTCGAAATCGTGGCCGTTTTGTTTGCGATTGTGATTAACACTCTTAAAGACATACCGTAGAGCTTAACCTCTCTCGTTCTCTTCAATATCACAATGTCTTCACTTGGCCTGTTCAATTCTGCATGTAAGTATATATACATATATACTTATTGCTTTCTTTCTTTCGTTTTCTTTCGCAATGAAATTTTATTGGGTGTCGATATAACGATTGAAAAGCTATTATCACTCAACAACAGTTGTTACTCATCACAGTGGATGAGGCGAAGCGGCTAGTGAAATTGAATATAGGTAGCAGCACTTTATCTCACTAACGAGAGGAATTGAGTAAATCAATAGCAATCGCATTTGTGCGCGCGCACGCCTGTCCTATTGATTTAAGACACGGAAGAGTATGTTGACAGATCGATACAATGTTACAGAAAAGAAAAAAGTTAAGAAGACTTTATGACGTTTGTCAATTTGCTTTGTGGCGTCTTATTCTTATGCTCTCTCTCTCTCTCTTTCTCTCTCTCGTATTCGTGCTATTGGATGATATGTAGCTCATACATATAAAGACCCTTATGGTTACGCTTGGTTTACGTTGTGCAATAAAACGGGAGCGAACGAATCAAGATAAAACAAATTATTCGACGAAAATGAAAGAAGAAAAATAAACGACATGTAGGCAATGATCGATATCTTGTTTTATTGCAATAATCACTTATCAATATAGAATGTAAAAGAAGACAGAAAGCGATAGAAAAGAACGCAATTGGTGAAAATTATCATCATCACAAGACGATGTAGTAAGGTGTCCTTATTGATTTCTTGGCAAGGTTCTTTCTCCTTTTCTCGCTTTTGCGCTTTAACTGGTTGATGGTCTCGGTTCAGTGCAGCTTGAGTGTTACGAAATATTGACTAATAAAAATGATGTTGCGAGAAGAAACGGTGTGATTTACAAAGCCTACGAATATGTTCGACGTCAATTGATTGGTTGTCAGTATATATATACATATATTCATATTATACACGAGAGAAAAAGAGAAAACGCAAGCGAAAAAGAAGAGTGGTCTCCCCCCGATCGCTTTCGTATATCATATCTATCTTCGTAAGTTTTCGTTCTTCTTCTTCACCGTTGAAGCGCGAAGAAGAGAAAAAGGATTTGTTAATTGAAAAAAAGAGAGAAAAAAAAGAAAACTGACAGACTCAAGTAACAACAGACAGTCCACTCAAACGTTTTTTTCTCTTTTTAACTTGATCTTACTTCAACGCTTTATTCTTTTTCCTCTTTTTTTCTTCAACTTCTGTATTAAAACTTTCTTAAAAACAAGAAAGAAAAATGGTTTCTCGCCGTTTGGATAAACTTTCGGCAGGTAAATAAATAAATAAACATATACATACATATGCATCGCTGTAGGGATATGAAAAATAACGATGCGATGAATAAAAAAAAATGACAATTGTATCAAACCAGTCAGATATAGATTTAGAAATAATGAAGATGATTAAAAAAAAACCACGACGAGACAAAAGAAATAAATGTGTGAAAATTCATTTTCTCCTTATTTGTAGGTCTGGCGTTAAGCAATAAATTTTTGCCGGTACACTGTGTGGTTGCACGAGATGAGTGTCCACAGCGTGTATTACAAGATGGTTTTGTAATTGTTCCGGCGTACACGAAATTTCATGAAATTGTATCGGTTGTCTTACGAACGATGGAAGCTGATGTTGGTAAAATCGAACAAGATGAAAGAGCAGATGGTAAGAAAGTTATTAATTTTTTATGTATTTTTATTTATTTAACAGAGATAATTAAGGCTCGTTTCTTTTTTTTTTCCTTTCTAATTCTCGTAGTTTTTTTTGTCAAACAATAGTCTCGTAACTAATAATCATTAGACAACAATATAGTTCATGTAGAGTGAAGATTGATAGTGTTTTCATGAACTAGGCTGATAAATATTCTATTTTTTATCGATGATAATGATAATAATGATGTCTTCATACTTGTATGATAAAGAAATATCATTTTT
Source organism: Rotaria macrura (assembly GCA_900239685.1). Taxonomy (NCBI): domain Eukaryota; kingdom Metazoa; phylum Rotifera; class Eurotatoria; order Philodinida; family Philodinidae; genus Rotaria; species Rotaria macrura. The sequence goes on along the minus strand of OENT01000830.1, from coordinate 9,439 downwards.
GTTTTGTTTATTTTGTTTAATGGATATAATGAAAAATAAGAGCATTTTATTTTATATTAGAAAAAGAAAATCTTAGAGTGGTTTTAGAGATTTATAAGAGGCTGACATACTCTACGAACATATTAGAGAGCTCTTCAACGATTAGAATAATTTTAGAATATTCTTCATTTATGATCTTCTATTGATTGCCATGGCAATCATTATAAATGAATATCGACTCGTATTTTCAAACATATTCGTATGTAATTTGCTACAATAAATATCTCCTCGAACGTATGAATAGATATCACTAAGTCTAAATGTGTTCGATACAATCTTAACGGTAAATAATAAAAAAATGTGTTAATATTTCTACGAGTTAGAATGCAAGAGCAAAACAGAAAGATGCCACGTTTGAATAATTACCCTTGAATTTTGTTTTTTTTTAAATATCTGAGCAATATCACTATTTTTTGTTGATGTGATTCTGATCTCAAATTTACGTGAGACTTGCTCGAAATTTAAGGGACAAAAAAGAAATCGACCCAGACAGAAAAGAAGGAAAAAGATGCGAGTTCAACTCCATTTAATTAAAAATCTGTTCCTTTTCTTTTGCTTGATTTCCTGACCGGTTCTGATGATAAACATCGGAGTTTCCAAAAAGTGAACTTTCAAAAAGTCAGCATGTATGTTATATGTGGATTCTACAGCCGTTAAAGAGAAATATATAGGGTGCGCTAGTAGTTGTATTGGCACTTTTCGATACTCAACAGACATTTAGTTCAGATTATCAAAATATAATTAGATCAACTTAAAACAAAAACACTAGCGAGAGATGAGAATGACACAATGTCTGTTAAGAGTTTTTTGAATTTAAGTAAATTATTACATAAATCCTATAAACCAAAATAAAAACTCAAGTGAGACAACTAACGTCAGTTGGATGTCAATCATCGATTACATCACATGTAAGATGGAGAAGAAAATTTTCTCATCTAGAGATAAAAATGACTTTTCGAATAGTACGAAAGTAAAAGAAAACTATCGCCTGATCTTATCTACATAGATCCTATCTGAAGTAGTAAATAAGTTAAATGTCGACATGAAACTTCTTACAATGACAAAATTTAATTGCAATCGTCAATAGTAAAAATTTACGATTTTCTTTCGATAGGTGTTAATCAGAAGAAAGGACATTGAAAGCTATTGGTGCACAAGATATAGAGCTATACTGAAATCATATTTTCTGACACGGAGAATAGAAGTTATGAAATTTTATTTTATTATGAACTAATTTAGTTCTCGTCGAAGTTGAAGATTTAAATCTAAAATTGAAAATAAATTTTTCTTATGTTTCCCAGATGAATCACTACTACAGTAGAACAGTACTCGTACACCGTGTAGTATCTCGAAAACAAGGAGGTATGCATAGACTATTATGATTCATTTGATGTACAAAGTCCTAGTTCGAGAATACTCTTTCACATTTGCAAATGTTCTTATGATCGGGCGATGCAACATATTAGAAATTACTTTGTTCCTTTTTGTTTGCCATTGTTCAGGTCACATTCTTATCAAAAATTGGAATCCATTACCAATTTCCACTGTAACTGAAAACGGAACAGTGACAGTTCAAGATATTTTGGGCGATCTTATGAATGTTGCCATATTGAAAATTCGTATATCCAAGTAAATAAATTGAAACGAATGATAACACAGGCACAACGTTGTCTTTTTTTGTTTCTTTATTCATTTTTCAAGGTATTCAAATACATTCGAAGATAAAAGATCCGCTCGATTATTGAAACATTTAATGCCTTTAGTAAATGATGAACAAGATAAACAAGAAGTATGACGAAAAAAAAAGAATTGTTTATTAAAGAAATAGAAGACTGTATAGTTAATTTAAAAATTGAATTTTTATTTTAAGTTGACAAGTAGTAAATTATGTCACATTATGAACGATGATATTGACGATCATGATCATAGACAACAACCATCATCATCATCATCATTAAAACCAACAACAAGTCCAAATGGTTATTCATTGACATCATCAAATTCCAATACAACCGATGGGTAAAAATAATCAGAATTCATATACTATAGTGTAGTATATTAATACACATACGTATATATACCTTTTGTCTTTTTATTCCATTCACAAAATAGTGATAATGCCCCTTTGAATCTTTCAAAAAAACAATATTCATCAACAATAAATCCAATAAATTCAAATAAACCATTTATTAATTATCCATTTGCTAGTCTTTTATCATTTGCACAACAACAATATGATACAGCACCCATAAATTCATCATCAACAGTAAAAGATTATGCATACAATCGTCGACAACGCGAACGTACAACATTTGATCCACATGAAGAAACTCCACGTTTGATACAAATCTTTACTGATACAAAACATCCCACACGTTATCAAATCGCATCTATATGTGAAAATCTCAATGCTTTACCATGTCGAAAAGGTCTATTTTCATGTCGACAACCAAAAACAAAGTTAGAAGAATTTTAATGTTTCTTTTTTTCTTCTGTAGGTAAAAAAGCTCTTGAACCCTATAATATTCAATATTGGTTTAAGAATGCACGTGCTGCATTAAAACGTAAAAAACGGCGCTTCATTAATTCTGATCATACAAGTCAACAACAGGAACAACAACAACAACACCAACACCAACAACAAGATCAACCATATAATCTATCATCGCCAATAGAGATCAACAATCATAATGAACAGAATCATCCATCAGTTAAATGTGAACTTGATTCGTCAGATGAAATCGAAGATGATCTTGATGATGATATTGATATTGATGAAAAGCAGAAACAACAAAATCATAATAATTATTATTTTAATTATTTACAAGCCTTCGATATATCCTTAACAGATAAACAAAGACAAAAAACAACACAATCGGATGAAAGTAATGATGATGATAATATGAGTTCCATAAGTGAACAAACATCACCGCCAACACAAATATCATTAAATTCAACCAAAATATCAAATACAACAACATCATTTGATTATAATCGTTCAAGACGTAATCGAATATTTATTGATCCAACATCTGAAGTACCAAAATTAGAGCAATGGTTTGCTATTGAAACACATCCGGATCATATATTAATCGAACGTATATGTTCAGAATTAAATGAAGGTGAATATCGAACAAAATTTCCTAAACTTGAATCAAAACATATACGTTTATGGTTTAAAAATCATCGTGCAAAAGTAAAACGTATTTGTCGAATTCAAACGCCCAATATCAATAATGATACAGCAATAAAAACAGTTGATGCAACAATAGAGAAGAAAATGCACAATGTGCAATAAAAAAAATTAAGAAAAGAAACAAGAAATTAAGAAAAAAAGGAAAAACTTTTAACTTTCCATCTGTGATGCTTTTGTTTTCTATTTTTTCCAATACACTGCTGATAGATTGTTCACACTTATATATTTAAATCACATTCACCCACATACACTCCGCTGCATATTGTGATTATTTACATATTCTATATGTCTTCTTATAACATGTGAATTCTCTTCTCTTTTTTCTCCTCTTGCCTTCGGATAAATCTTGTATTAGTATTTCTCTCAATAATCAATTTTTGCCATGGTTTTTCTCTCTTCTTTTTCTTTCTTGTCTTTGCTTGTTGTTTTTTTTTTGTTGTTTATTATTATTATTTTTTCTGATAATGATTGAAGAAAACACGTATAAATATGAATATAATTATATACATATATGTATTGTCTCGAATCAGATATTATAGCGTATGGAATGTGTAAAGATCCGATGTACCGGTTCGTTTGTGAAAGTTTTATGTTTAACTGATATTGAAATAAATATTGAATACGCAAATTTTGACTACATCAAATAGAATTGTAATTAGACATGTACTAAACAAACAAAACTATGCACATGAACAACAATTCCAGTATGGAAGAACGAATTTTTTATATTTTAATAATCATCTCAATTTGATGTATTGTTTTTATAGACATTTGTCTTTGTTGAATAAATTCGATGTATTATATAAAGATATTTCTAAATAGTATATAACATGGACTTTCTTTATTTTTATTTCGACTACCAGATTATTTCTATCATGAACATAAATATCATATTTTGGAATGTTTACATCAACAAGCGCTATTCTTATTGATGAATACGTCTATTACTGTCTAAAATTTTTCTATTATTTAAGTATTTGATTCTTTTTAAAATGGAAGAAAGTTAGTTTTTTTTGGGGGCTTAAAATCTGAATTTAGATATTGTCATTTTTCTTCTTGTTTTTACACATGTATATATTGTTCTTTTGATAATCAAGGTTATTATCATTTCTTCTGTTCCTATAAATCTATAATCGGTTCTGTCAGAGTTTTGATATTCTTTGAGAGAGAGAGAGAGAGCGCAAACAAACACTTTGACTCATATTCTAATTGGTTTATATCTTTCTCGTTCGAAGACAATGTTGCTGAGAAAGAACTTCGAGAGTATATCAATCCCTATGACTTATCATTGCTTATTTCTTAATGTAATTAATATTTCCGTGCTAAGAAAATATAATGGTTAGGAATGTAAAATTAAAATAATAAAATAAAAATTGTACTCATGTAGAAAAACAGATGAGATTGTCAACGATTGTATTTCTTTTTTTTTACAGATGTTGACATTTTCGAAATCATTACATTTTTACCAGCATCGTAACAATAACAAACTATGAATTTCATAGATTAACGTAGTAATTTCATTGACGAAATCTCACAAGTTTTCTTGCTTTTATTTTTGTTGTGTTGAAATTTTAAAATTAACATCATGAATTCATTACCAAGAATTGTAGTTGACAGTTAGCTACATTACTGATACTGACAGCATATTGACACATATATGTTTGTAACGTTTTGTGTGTGTATATGTATGTTTTTCTCGGTTATTTTAGTCTGTTTCATAATTAGCATGAGTTGTTCTCGATGTGATTCTATGTTATGTAAAACTATATCATGTGTATGAATGGCTTAAGTATATTAAACTAGTGAAATAGACGGCTGTTTTGTTGTTGTTGGTTTTTCTTTGATAACAAAATTTTGTATTTTATGTGAAATTAGAAGAATTTCAGCTTTATTTGAGCCTCTTCTCATGACAAATGCATACATGTATGTTCATGACTTATTAATATGCATCGAACAGGAAACTTCATCCTGACTTTTTTTTAATCAGTAAGTCGTTTGGAAAAAAAGAAGAAGAAACCTTCTGTTTTCTTCATGAGATACTCATATTGGTCTTTTCATATTGAAAGATTTTTTTATGTTTAATTATAAAAATGCTAGTAGATCTTTGCTTATTAATGTAACATTCTTCCATGTTTAAGACATAGTATTAATTTTATTTACACGGATATATAAATATATATCTTTGTGTGAGAATCCTAAAAAAATTAAAAGAATATTCTTTGTTAGCAAATAGAGGAAAATGTTTGTTATTCGATATGTCGTTTCATTTGATTAGCAGATATTTTTGGATACAGGAAATATCTATTTTTTTTTCAAAGTTCGAAAACATATGGATTTTTGTGCATGACAGTTTATTATAAGTATTTTTCTTCTTCTTAAAGTTATCTAGGTTTGTTTATTTTTCAAATTCATATTGTTTCCATATATATATATATTACTAGTTAAGAATATCATGATTCTATGTGACCTAGTTAAATATAAACCGATCTTTTTATTCGTAGTTTAAAAACTATCGAAGCAAATGGCGAATGAGGTTGAAGGTATTTTCATTCGTTTATAACAACCAAGAGAGAACTGTGAATCCCTCTAGGATAGAAGGGAGCAGAGTTTCATTAAGACCTCTTTAACTCATATTTTCTCATGTAGCCGACATGTATAAAAAATATGATATACTGTGTAATTACATGATAGATCAGTCTGGTTTATGCATTATGTCTCATCATATGCATATATCAATCATACCCGAGGGTGGATTTCTTGGTCTCATGTTTCATCTTATTTTGCTCTATTGATTTATATTATCATAATTCTAAGTGATAGAGAAATATGTAGATTTTGTTTTCTATTATGTTTTACTACTTTTTTTTACGCAGATTTTATTATGAATAAGATCTTTTAGTTATTCATAGTATAGTAACACAGTTCACTGTCTGTAAAAATAATACAAATTCTCTTTTCATTTTTATTTAATTACATTTGAATTGCTGCTATTGATTGTATATTGATCTTCTCAGAAAATTCTGATTTTTTTATCTCACGGAAAAAAAACATTCTGTCCTATTCTAAGCATGTTTTCTAATCCATTCTCTCTCTCTCTCTCTAGATACGAGAAAACTAAGATATTTTTATGTAAGTAGTAAGAGAGAAAAAGAGAGAGAATAAGAAAAAGAGAGACATAGCTAACAGTTAACGGAGACAATGTCAGAAAGAACGAGATAGCAAATGTATTTTACGATTTCAAAACGAGCAATGTCGTAAGCAGTTATTTTATTCAAACAAATACGAAGTTGATTTGCCAATTGTTTCTTCATTTTCCCTACAGTTAACTAGTTAAAATTATGTTCTAACTAGATATGTCTCTGATGTTATTTACTCATTATTTGCTTGGTTATGTTGGTAAGAATAGATTTATCAATGGAAAAAATAATCAATCTATTTTAATAATCATATTGTATCATATAGGTACTACGATATGTGCCATAGGACTTATTCTTGCTCTATGTTCTGTCTATGTATTTACTCGACGTCAAATGGTAATTATTGAAATGATCGATAAGTTATTGTCATAGTTAGCATTTCTTTACTCTTTTATTTTAATAGCGAAGTGTTGTATCAACATATCTAACTGGACTGAGTATCAGCGATAGTTGTTTACTATTTTTGGGTCTTATCTTTGCCATTAATTCTTCTATTCCTCCGAATCAACAAAGTGAATCGTTTTATTCATCAAGAATTCATAAATATCTATTTCCATATGTCTATGCCTGTATCATTTGGTTTCAATTCACGAGTGTATGGGTGATAATTGGCTTTGCTATCGATCGATGGTTTGCTATTAAATGGCCAATGCTTCATTACACGCACAGTTCAAAACGAGCGTGGTTAGTTGAACTTTCTTGTTTTTACTTCAGTTCATAATTAGGATATTATTTTCCGGACCAAATGTACTTTTTTCTTACTATCTAATTCTCGGGTCTATGTATGACTAACGGCAAGATTACAACAGATTCATTTCGAAAAAACGGAAAGGAAAATGTTTGAGTACATTATAAAGCAATTTGGAAAAAAAGGACAACTATTATTGTTAATGAATTTTAAGCGTTAAGATAATCATTTTGCTATAGACCAATTTTAAGATAAAAGATAATTATTACTCTTAGATTCTTTGTAAGAGTTTCTTGGAGCGATTGCATAAACTATTAATCATCCATTACAAAAAAAAGAAACTAGTCATTTTTATCAAATGAAAAGAAAATTATCAATGTTTTGAAAATTCTTCACAATTAATAGTCGATAGATTCAATAATATAGGATCATCGTCAAATACTCAATCATTGATAAGATTCGAAAAATAATTGATATCATTTTTATATTATCATATATCATTCAGTTATGCTCGATTTCGAACTCTAAAAAATAGCAATTTAAAATAAAGAAGAAAAGGGTAAAACGTTACACATATCATTGAAATCGAACCGAGCATAATGTAGACGCTGACTCAATTTTTCTGGATAGAATAATTAATTTACTTTATTGTCTAATTTATCAATTAGAATCTTATATANATATATATATATATATTTCTTTTAAAGTTATGTTGTTGTGACAATTTATTGCTCGGGTTTGATTTACTCATTGCCACGTTTCTTTGAATATAAAACTGAAGTACGACGTGAAGAATTGAATGTTTTGGACAACTATACAGAATACATTGATCATCTGGTGATAAGAAATAAATTACATAATAGTACTCTTTATCAATATGCCATCCATCTTAGTAAGACAATAGATATTTCTTATTTTGCGATCATGTATGAAGAATATCAAACTTTAATTTTTAGTTCTCTATAGTCTTTTTCAAAGTATTCTTCCACTTTTAATGTTAACGTATTTTAATGTTGAACTTATTCGAAGCGTTCATGCAAGTTCACATTTTCTCGAACGTTGTACATCATTCTATGGAAAAAATACGCATAAAACACATGACATAAATACGATACGTTACAGAGAAGGTGTTATAACACGTTCAGTTATATGTTTAATCGGTCTATTTACCATTTGTCAAGTACCAGCATCAATACTTCACTATGTTTATATGTTTTATCGAAATCATAGATGGCTTTATATATGTTATGATATATCGAATTTTCTCATTTTATTCAATAGTGCAGTAAGAAAAACAAAATTTTATCTTTATTAATATTAAAATCATTATACATTTGTCTTTTTCAGGTTAATTTTTTTATTTTCACTTTTTTCAATCGAAAATTTCGTCGGGAACTAACACGTATTTGTTGTTTTAAAAAACATGGAACATATTTCGGAAGTACATTAAGTCATCGTGCATTAGGACAAAACAGTTCAAATATGCGCACATTACAACAGAATCAATTGAATGTAAGTATTTGGGTTTCTCAAGTTTTTGACATCATCATCATACTAGAATACTCGATCACAATACGTTCATCAGACACAGAACAGTCGGAAGGAAATAAATTCTCAAGAAGTTCCCATCACGCACTAATTTTCTTTTCTTTTATAACTTGCAATTAAAGATTGTTCAACCAAATTATTGGGAATATCAGAAACGAATTAGTAATGGCAATTTTTATCATCTAAGAAAACAATCATCCGAATTGGAATCTCCATTGCATTCAATTTATCAACGCACGAAGTCACTACAAACTACTGATCCAGTGAATAAGAATAACCAAATAAGATTCAATCGATATTCAATCTGTGAATTTAGTCATAAGAAAACATTATTTATAAAAACTAATGAAAAAAAATCAAATGATGTTCACGATGAAAAATCAAAGAATAAAACAAAAGATTATTTTCGTAGTCAAAATGATAAGTATTCATTAGATCCAAAAACGAATAATTCATCGTATAGTATCAATAGTATGAATGGCTACAATCGTACACAAAAACTACACTATACTACATTTCGACGTAAGAGTAATCAACAGAAATTAAAAAACCCATCACTATCAACAGCATCGAATACAACACAAATAACATTAAATACAAATTAACCAAGTTAAATGTTAATCGATGTAAATAGATTATTTACATTTAAATTTTATTAAAAGAAATTATTTTTTTTCCCATGTCAAATAAATTTCAGATTATATTACAAATTTATTTCTATGATTTTCTTCCATTGATATTATTTGCAGAAGTTTGAATTCACTAATCAAC
>OENT01000829.1:0-73212 GCA_900239685.1 Rotaria macrura | reverse complement strand
TCAATAAATTCGTCATTATCATCATCATTCTCCTTTTGATATGTAGCAACATTAAAAACACACACAAATAAAATAAATAAAAAATTCGTATACATCTAGAAGGAAACAAACAAATGGATACATATCAACTATGTTGATGATTTATTTGTATTTTTTCTCCACAAATCTTTTAAATATGTACATTTCTCTTTAACAATATCTTCTGATTCTTTACTAGATGGCCTCATCCATAATAATGGATTATCGACTTCCATTAAACCTCCTAAAATTTCTCTACCAAAATATAATGGAAATTGGCCACGTTCTTCAATCATATGTGCGTAACCATAAAGATTTTCATTTTTACTTTTATCAATTGGAAATTCAACGCAAAAATATGGTAAACCTTTGGGTATGACAGATTTTAATGTACGTGAGCGAGGGTGATTCAATTCGATAAGTTTCTTATTTGTTGCCCACATGGATTCACTTTCGAGTATTGCTTTACGAAAATACATTGGAACTAAATTTGCTTGTTCTACAGGAACTGGAATACATTCGATGTACATATGTGGTAATAAACGAGGATTTTTAAAGGTTTCAATAAATATTGGTATTTGATTGTGATATTTACGGTATAAATTGGTTAGTTGTTCTTTCAGCATATCAAGTTCAGAAAGAACATCATCGTCTAGAATAAATATGCAATGAAATCATTTATTATGAAACTTCAATCATCACTGTAAATGTAAAAACTAAGAATTCATCTTCGATACTGTCTCTAGGAGCATCATTTTGTATAAGAGTTGTAATTGATAAGCATTTAAAATTTTGTGCAATATCTTCTAAGGGTACTGTGCATCTTGCTATTTACGGGACTATGTCACTGGCTAAAGTTCGCAATTATGACAAATAAGTGATGCTTCGAAAAGGATATTGTATGGCATGATTCCTCATAAAAAGAAATCAAAGGTTACTTCATATGATGTATGGTTTCGAAAAACGATAGTTAGATATGATAAATGGTAATTTTATGAAAAACGATCTAGACAACGATACCGTTCATCCTCAAAATGAACTAATTAGCCATGATGTTTTCAAATTTTTTTTCCACCAGATTATTCAACTCAACTAAGAATATCAAAAGAACAATCTACTAATTCATACTAGCCATGTCTGTTTGTAAGAAGATGAATGTCACAGGAAATCTCAAAGTTCTTATCTATGCAAACGATACTAGCATTAACTTTGCACTTTTGAAAAATATATGAAGAACGAATAAAGAAATCAGTATGGTTGATAGTTGTTCTGTCAACGAAGCGTGGGATGAAACGTCTTATAGATTATATTGAGATAAAGCTTTCCTTGTGACAGAAATAATTCAATAAAAAATACGCTAATTTGACTAGAATACATTATGCAGACTTCAGTTACATTAGTTCGCTTCTTGTATCGGAATTTACATTAAAGAGTTATATGATTTCATGCAGTTTGTCGGTGTGTGTGTGTGTAACGTTTTTGATTGCAATATTTATTCATTTATCAAACGCTTACAGCAAATTTTAACCATTTATGCTTTAGCTATTATATCTACTAATTCAATGTAAATACTCGATGACACTAATATCTTTGTTCATCATTAGTAGATTGAGAAGGAAATAGTAGAAATTCTTTCTTTGTAAAACAAAAGAATTTTCTGGAAATCGTTTTTTCGTTTTTGTGTACAACCTTATACAAGAACTTGAAAGACTGAGAATTGTTCTTTCTACCTCGAATAAATCGTTATGGAATATAAGAAGTTTACTAAGCTCGAAGTATCCGATCTTCTCAAGGGATACTTTCAGTAAACATTTTTCAGATTGGAAGCTTTATTTTCCTATGATATTTTATGGTAGAGCATTTACCTATCATGAATCATGATCCAATATGTAAAAAAAGTTTAAGTTTTCGTTATACGTTAACGGTTAAGGTACCAACACAAAAAACATGACTTAGTGTATATGATTGATTAAACATTTTCATGGCCATTCTTCATCATGGAATAACTTACATATTTCTTGATTGTATAAACTAGTTAACTATATTCATACTCATAGAAATTGATGCATGTAAAATTGTTTATAGTAGAACTTGAATCGGACGAAAACGAATGACCAAACGTAAGTGAATGTTTTTTGACATTGATCAATCCAAAGATCGAATAGATATCATAGTATCGATAACTGGTGATATTTGACTACGGTTCGCCTGGACTATTTATGTTTTAGAAATACAACACTAACGATCAAGAATTGTTATCTTTATCTTTGAGACATACACGGATTTAGTCAAATAATTCTGGTAACAATAGTATTTACTTTTAAGCTACAATCTATTGGTTAAAGTTGTCTTTCGTTTTACTTAGATATCGTTTCAAAGTAAATTATAACACAAGTTTTCTGTTGATCAACATCATTACACATAGATGATGATTTTATGCAAGAAAAACAGTTTCGGCTGCATGCATGAAAATCAATATCGTACTGTGTTCTACTAATCGTAATTGCAACAAGGCATTTCTTGATATTTGATATATTCTTATCTATGGTGATCGATGATCACTACTTTCATATTNCTATCGGTTTTCTCGGTATACATATTATGATAATGTTAATATGTAAGTTGAGAATACTCAAGATACCGCAAAGAGATCAGATCAGCTTGAGAACGCCTATTTCTCAGTTTTGATCTACAGAAATCTATTTAAGAATTCATAGAAAGAAGATTCGTCGATATTCATCGTATCATTTAACTGATGAGTAGCTATTATTCGATGTCGTCATCTTTCTTGGATTACATTTCAATTATATTGTATGTCTAATCGAAGGATTCTAAAGGACTATAATTTCAGAGCGAGTTTCTTCTCATGTAGAAATCATTTCGAATGGATATCATACCTAAATGAAATCGACTAGATGAATGTTGTATCGGTACAATAAAACAATGACCATCAACAAGTGATTGTTGTGGTGGTGCACATAAAAACCATTGATCAAGTAAACCGAATATGAATGATTTCGAAAGATTTTCAATACACAACCAACATTCTTCGAATGTTTTTTGTCGTTTTTTTTGTTCAGCTAATGCTTCTATACGTGACCAACCAGATAAGTGACGTGTCGATGCTAGTAAGTGTCGATCAGCTGTCATCGATTGATTGTTTCTATTACTTGGTAAAACAGGCATCATATTTGTCGTTGGATGTCGTTCCATTTCAACAAGATCATTCAATGATAAGCCTTGTCGTTCTGGATCTTTGTCTTGTTGACGCATTTTTCGAATTTCTTTTTTCATTTTTCGACGATCACCTTTTGCAACATGACCATATTGACGTTGATGACCCGGTTCATGTGCATGATGAACAGGTTTCTCAACACCATAACGATCGATGGTTGTTAAAACAAGAACTTTGGGATCGTTCGATTTCTGTTGTTACTGTTCACCTGTCGAATCATGTTGTGGATTTCCCCGGGAGATTATCAATATTTTTAATTTCATTACGGAGTAGTTCGGTCATTTCTTAGAGGATTAATATTGATGATTTATTTTTTAACTAAAATTCGCAAACCAAGCCTTACGTCATCACCAGCGAGTTCCATTGGAATAAGTTGTTTTCGCAATTCTAATAGGTTCTCTTCGGATATATATTCATGTTCATTGTCATATTTTTTAACTCATCGTCATTAGCTGTGGTCTCTTCCTCTTCTTGTTCATCGGTACGCGCTTGTTTTTTAGACGCTTATTGACCACAATCCTCTGTTGTTCTTTTCCATGATTTCTTTTCATGATACGGATGATGATGATGTTGTTGGCGATGATTACAACGTTGATGGCGATCATCCTTTTCATTTAGATCAAGAAATTTTTTCTTCAGCGATGACCGATGATGAAAATTCTCAATATCAGTAATCAATGATATTAATTTTTCCATCGACTAAAATATGAAGAGACTGTTGAATAAACAATAGGTCATAAAGTGCTTCTACACAATATGTACACCATCCGTTGTCTATGGGGGTCAAACACAAAATAGAAGATAAAATTGAATTAAACGATATAATTAAAGGAATAGTTGAAATAGACTTAAGTCATCTTGAAAATGAAACTTAACGTACCAATCAAATGTAATATTGATGCACTAATAATCATCGTTTACATTGCACAAAATTCTATTGGAACTTGGTTCGACTTATAACATAAACGGATAGAGAGCGTTGTACATATCATTTCTAACCACACATACAATCAATAGTAAAACCAAATCATCACGGTCACAAAATAACAATTGTCAACAAAATTTTTCTCCATTTTTCACGATAGGAAAAAATAAATACGTAAAAAATACACAGCAAAATATATTCCGTAGGCAATAGTCTTTTTTAACTATCATATTATTTAGATTTAAATTTTTCTTTGCACAAAAACATGCAAGTATCTTGTCTATCTCGCTTGACTTCTATGACCATGAAACGAACATTTCCAATCGTTCAAAATCTATTACGAGCAGGTTTGAAATACTATTGTATATTCAATCATGAAACAATAAAAATAATTTATCGTTATTAGAAAGTTCACATACGACAACAAACTTCTGTCGTTTTGCTTCATCAGGAAATGATCAACAAAAGTCCAACGATGACAAAAGAAATAATATGACAAATTTAATGTATATTCTTGGAGGACTAGCAGGTGCTGGTGTAATCTATTCGGTGGTATGTTTTTACATTCATTTATGTTTGAATGAACAATTTATTGATTTAGTTTCGAAGTCGAAAAGCTTCGGAAGAAAAACAACAAGCTCTTACAAAATATGATCAAACTAAAACTATTGCCGGAAAAGAAGAAGATCATCAAACTGCTGGTTCGTTTTAATTCTTTAGTTTTTTTTATCAACATGTATCAACCCATGGTTTTTCCTATTAAAGCAAATGATTCAGAATTTGCAAGTAAAGAAGAATCAACACCGAATATTCCGAATTTTGCTCAATATTTAATTATTGGCGGCGGTGCAACAGCTATGAGTGCATTTAAAACTATTCGAGCACATGATGCAACTGCTAAAGTTGATAAAATTTACTACATAGATTTATATTACATCTTATTCTATTCAGGTTCTTGTAATAAGTTCAGAACGATACATGCCATATATGCGTCCACCATTGTCAAAAGATATTTGGTACACAGATGATGATGATCTCATAAAACAACATTCGTTTAAGCAATGGAATGGAAAAGAGAAGAGGTTTTTGTTTTTTCATTGTATTATGAAAATAACCTTCCTTCTCTTCTTAGTTTATATTTCTTCGACAATGAATTTTATGCTGACGTAAACACATTGAATGAGCAAGAGAATGGAGGTGTTGGAGTAGTTCGTGGACGAAAAGTAAAACTGACTGCTGATTTATAAAAGAAATCGTAAAAGGAAATTCTTTTAAAATGTACACAGGTTGTTGATTTGGATTTGAAAAATTCTGTAGCAAAATTAGATAATGGATGGGAAATATCATTTGAAAAATGTTTAATTGCTACAGGTGGACAAGCAAAGAATTTGAAAATATTTCAAACAGTATCGAATCGTCTGAAAAACAAGATAACACTCTATAGAGGAGTAAGTACTCATTTTTTTTATTCGATCTATACTTTTATTTTGGTGCATGTATGTGAGAAAATTATATGCTTGATTGAATATTCTTTTTCGACTTTTCCTCTTTGCGTTCTTCGTTTGTTGACTTTGTTATTTTCCTCTGAGTCTTCTGTTTTATTACTCTTACAGAATGCGGATAGAAAAGTAAAAAATAAATACACAAATACACATACGAACCAGTCTCAATGCGCGCATAGAAAGTAACGAACGCACAAGTCACATATATTACTTATTCTTTCTATACTGTTGCTAGCGTTCGTTTGGTCGCACGATTCACACCTGCATATTGAAAAACATCATAAACATTAGCTATTTCAATGTTAGACGATTCAACATTATCGACCATCTTACTTCGCATTGAGCATTTAATTGATGGTCAATCATCATCATCAACATCATCGTTAAATAAATTCATACAGAGAAATAATCAAAATGTATGCCCCATGTCAACATCAACTGATTTTGGCGATATTTCTCTAAACCACGGCATTGTCGATGAACTAGATCGCTTTCTACAAAATGGTGATGATCTTTCTAATAGTAGTCAGACATCGTCACCATTGATGACTCCATCATCAGCATCAGTAACACAACAAACATCATCTCGTTTTGAATTTATATTACATGCCTTGACATCATCATCAGCACGGATCAATGAAGAAACAACGACCTACCTAAATCAGGGGCAACCCTATGAAATAAAGTTTCATGTCAATTGTGTATCACCATCAGAGAATTTTCATCCCACTATTTATCGTTCTATATTACGTTTATGTTTTTGGGATAAAACATTGCAAAATCAAGAACATGAATTAATGAAAAAATGGTTACAGGAATATCAATCAACATCGTTATTCGATATTGATATGAATTTAACCTATGGAATATTATCAATCATACGTGCAAGACAAATACCAAACGCTGTTGAAATTGTCTGGGATACTTCAATAACAACATCGTTATTTATTCGTTTTAAATGTACATCAACTGATTTTGCACAAAAACGTCATGGTGGAGAAAAAGGTATACCATTACGTTTACAAATCGATACATATGAGGATGATGCTGATAATATCAAACATTTATATGCATGTTGTTGTAAAATACAATTATTTCGTTTGAAAGGAGCACAAAGAAAAAATAAAGCAGATAAAATAAGAATCGAAAAATTACATATTGATCAACGTCGACAGTATCAAACAACACTTGAACATACGATTATGCAGCCATGTATTCGTTCACCACTTTATACACTTAATCTTCTCAGCCTATCGTATTCACCTGATGATTTATCAAATGTCTATACTCAGTCTACCATGACAATATATAATACAACACTAGAAAAAAACAATGTTACTCATAGTTTACAAGAAAAACAAAATAACACTATTGAATGTATATCATCAGTTTTATCGGATGAAAAACATCATCATTCTGAAATTCGAAATAATGAAGATGAAATAGCATCTAGAATTACAATGCAATCATCAAGTGAGGAACTAATAAATTGGTTAAACAAAAACAATTATTCTTCTGTTGTTAACCGATTTCAACATTATACAGGCATTGATATTCTACGATTGAATATGAATGATATTGTTCGCATATGTGATGGTAATGATTCGATTGGTATCCGTCTTTATAATCAACTAAATGAAACTATCGTAGCACCATTGAAAACGCTTTATGTGAAAACAAATAATACAGATCTTTATTCGGCTATTTACTTACACACTTTAACTCGAATTGAATTTGAAAAAAAGATTTTCGAATTGATTCGACGAACTCAACAAAAGACATATACTTTAGTACTACTTCAATTGGATAAGATTAAAATAAAAATTGACAACGATGATGTTGTTAAATATTCTTTGCCTGATAAATGTCAATATGATTTAAAAACATATCCTTGTGAACTTATTCTCTCTCTGATAAATAATTCAGTATAATTATTAAACCGTTCGTTTCCTCTCTCTCTCTCTCTTTCTTTTTCTCTCTCTTCATGTCTAGTCATAAAAATATTTAATTCTAATTCTAATTTTTATTTTAGATCGACGATTTTTTTTCATTGAAAAAAATAGTTGATAGTGGTGCTAATATTGTCATCGTTGGTGGAGGATTTCTCGGTAGTGAACTTGCATGTTCTTTGGCGAATCGAGCTGGAGAACGTGCGAAAAATGGAAAACCAAGTGGGAAAGTCGTTCAACTTATGCAAGAAAATGGTAAAACGAAAATAGGCAGTCACGTGTTCTGTCGTTTATTTTATTTACTTGTTTTAAATTGTTTTATTAGGTAATATCAGTAAAGTACTACCAGAATATCTAAGTAAATGGGCTACGGATCGTGTTCGAGAAGGTATTGTAGTGATAATTTTCTTTTTTTTCTTAATTTTCTTATATTAGTTTATTCTAAATAGAGGGCGCTGAGGTACTTACAAATGTTCAGCTTGTTAATGCATCACTAGAAGACGGAAAAATTAATTTAGCATATATTGATCCAAAAGAACCACTGAAAACAAGTTACATTACTGCTGATCATGTTGTAGTTGCTGTTGGTATAGAACCAAATACTGAACTAGCTAAATCAGCTGGCTTAGAAGTTGATCCTAAGCAAGGTGGTTTTCTAGTTAATGCTGAATTACAAGCTCGTCATAATGTTTGGATTGCCGGTGATGCTGCATCTTTTTATGATATTAAGTTAGGTCGACGTCGTGTTGAACATTATGATCATGCCATTGTTAGTGGAAAGTTAGCCGGAGAAAATATGACAGGGGCACACAAACCCTACTGGCATCAATCCATGTTTTGGTCGGATTTGGGACCAAGAGTTGGATTTGAAGCCATTGGTTTAACAGATTCCACTTTACAAACTGTAGCTGTTTATGCTAAACGACAACCCAATGATGAAACACCACAAGAAGATAATGAAGGTAATCGGGAACAAAAAGAAGATGCATCAATGGCGAGTAACGTACACCATAAAACAACGACACCAACCGTTGACAATAAAAGTGATTATAGTAAAGGTGTCGTATTTTATTTGAAAGAAAATAAAGTGGTTGGTATTGTTCTTTGGAATGTGTTTAATCGAATTCCCATTGCACGAAAGGTAAAACACTAAAGGCAACTCTAATAAACCTAAGAATTTTAAATTTCATTCTTATTTCTAGATAATCAAAGATCAACAAGAAGTTACCGATTTTCAAGACCTTGCAAAACTGTTTAATATTCATCAAGAATAGATTGAATAGATTAGTGAATGGTTTCGTTCTGTGCGTTTCAACGGTTCGCATCGGTAGT
Source organism: Rotaria macrura (assembly GCA_900239685.1). NCBI lineage: Eukaryota > Metazoa > Rotifera > Eurotatoria > Philodinida > Philodinidae > Rotaria > Rotaria macrura. The sequence continues at coordinate 64,251 of OENT01000829.1, read as the reverse complement.
CACCTATGCCATATGAGATTTCCTATTTATATTTAGATTAAATCTAAAAATTTTGTGATTTGAAATAAATAAAAATATATTATTTCAATTTTTCATGAATTCGTGGCTTATTTTCAAACAAATATATCATCGATTCAGAACCTACCATAGACAGAGACGAGACAATTTTCTATATTTCTTTTTCCATCTTTCTTTACTTGGATATTTTCAACTGTAGACTTGTTTGTTGATAGACTACAAGAATCTATTTGCTTAATTTTAATAAGCATCGCATTTTTGCCTTTGTTTCCATATCATAGAAATTATATTAGAGCTTCTACACAATTCATCCGAGTGTATGTAAATATCATATATGAGTTGATCGAAATGTGTAGTTTTTGTTCGCCACTACTTCAATTTTCGACTGAATATTCTGTTTGGAAGCAATGAATACTTTATTCATTGAAATAAAATGTTTGGTGAAGATTTTAATGGATGATATTTTGACTAAATTCTAACCTATACAACCGATGCGTCTACGATAGCTTGCAAAATCTATAGAAGTTGGTGTACAAAGGTGGATTGCCTTCGTAATCGTATTCACATTCGTAATACGAACAACGTAGGACTGTCAATTTATATACAAAAGGAATCAAGTAATTTTGATGTCAAAGTTTCTTTTCTAGAAACTGTCTTTTAAGTAGTTCTTTTTGTGTATCTTGCATTTCTTTTCGAAGAAAACGATCTGTAAAAGTTTAAGATTAAATATACGATTCAATGTCACCATATAAATGCAAGCAAACCGGAATAATTTAATACATTAGTAAAGAAACGGTAAGAGGGTGAAAGAAGGAGCCAACAAGAGATGATTGAACAACGATACATTACGTATAATCTAGTAAAGAAAAACAATGCATCTATAATCAATCTACTGAGATCATTCAAGAAATTTCTAGCATCATTTGAAGTATCTCATGAATCTAAGATCTCTACAATGTGTTCGAATAAATGTAAACATGGATTCGTTCGGTATTGTACATACGAAACAAATCTATTGATAGGTTTCTGATAAGCGAAAGCTCAGTAGTAAATTCAATAGTTTAACAATATAAAGCATGATGTATTCGAAAGACAAAGTGCCGAAAGACACCGGTTGCTTGCTACGATTTGAATCGCAGTTACTTCAATTAAGTGGAACAAGTGGTGTATCACAGTAAGAGTAAGCATTCTGAATAGAAATATTTCCACAGCGATAAAATAGCCTAATATATCAATTAATTAAAAATATATTTTATCCTTCATTTATTTATTTAATATTTTTGTAAACGATTCATTTCAATGTTCCTGCCACACTCATTATAACTAAAGCATTCCAAAAAAAAGTGAATTTTCAACTATTTTCTCGTCTAGATGCCATATAAACAAATTTTCGAAGGAAAACTCTAAAAAACTAAGCATTCGTACGATTTAATTAATATCTGAGTAGAATTTGGTACGTCGCATATGTTGGATCAAGTTCAACAAAGACATTATTTTCAGTGAGAAGGAAATATTGTTGATTGTCAATTTGATTCAAGTGTCCCATTTTTATGCTCTCATGGAATACTTCTACATTATTTTTAAAGACTCAAAAATACCGCTACCAGGGGATTCAGGCGATGCTAACACTTTGCTGATGTATGATTGTCTGTAGTAGAACCTGTTAAAAAACGCTTACTTTTTCAAAAGTTTTCTTTCGGTATCGAAAACAAGGATTTTCGATTGCTGTCATGAACTAAAGCAATACATAGTAATTCAATTACAAAGGAATATATATCAAATTTATTTAACAAAATCAAATTGTATATGACAGATTTTCACATGTTAAAAAAAACAACAGTAATCTAGATCAGATAATATGAAATTGTATTTTGTTTATTATTTGCGTGTATATTTGTATAAGAACATGATGAATGCATCTAATTTTGTTCATAAGTGGAAAAAACACTAATACGTTGGATTTCATAAATTTTCTTGAAATATGACACGCCTAAAAATATTCGTGTAAGAAAATAGGCTTTAAAAACTGAAAAACAAGAATGTTCATACTTCAGTGCAGGTATTAAGTTTGGCTCTCGATGAATCAGTGAATGTCCATAACCAGCACCATGAAATGAAATCATATCAATAGTAAAATGAAGTAACTTTCTCTTATTTCTATTGTCGTCACGAATCGTTAAACCAGCTCGTAATAATTGTCGACTGTGTTCATACGGTATTGTATAATCATCGTCAGCATGTAAAAGTACACATGGACAATTGAGATTTGATAAATGACCACGCGTTTGAAATCCAAGTTTACTTTTAACTAAAGCTTGTTGAGTGATTTGGTAGAACCATGGATGCCATCTGAATAACTATAGATGGAATGATGAAATTCAAGAAAAGAAAAAAATCATTATTGAAGTCAATTCACTCGAAATTATGGATGTCTGTCTATATTAAACTACGAAAACAAGGGCTTGAAAGTGAGTCATGCTAACATTAGTCATATAGTATTCATTTATCCTTGACGAAATTCATTGATAATTGTCTACTGATAGCACATGTTAGGTAACCTTGGTTTCTGCAGCTAATTATTATAATTAATCGAACTCATGAACGATGCAAGCCATTTCATCTGTTCTAACAGTGCTTTTCAAGTCATTCACGATGATTTAAATCTATCCTATGAGCTAAAGTCAATCTTCACAAAGAGAAATCCTTAGGACATTGTTGTTAAAACATTATCCTTCAATTTGCATAGATTTTAATTTAGTCGAGATATTTTCAAAAGCATTTTTGTTCTGTCGAGTTCCTGTTTCCCATTTCACTCAGTGTTGAATTGGAAAATGAATTTTTTGATAAATCTATGTGAGCATTGAAATGATGTTCTTAGCCTATAAGACATGATTAGACCTCGACGTAACACATGTGTGAATAGATTTTATGAAAATCAGATTTTTAATGGAATCCAACTAGGAGAAATGAGGAGTAGAGGTGATTCGAAAATTAAACAAAATTTGTGAAACAGTTTGTAGCAGCAACGAAAAACTTCAACTTAGTTTAGAGCTCTAATTCAAAGAAACACTTCGGTTTTCTTTCTACATTCTCATCCTCTTGCTGCAGTCTCATTTCGACTACGTTTTGCTCTACTTTGAAGTATTTGAAAATTGCTATTGGACTTGATGACTATAGTTCAATCACTCATGTGATGATTCGATCGAGCATACTGCTTATACTGAACAGTCAGGTTAATAATAAATGTTAAGTTAATAAACTTGCAAAAATCAGACATAAATTTTCTGTAGAACTTATACTATTGTAGTAAAATTCATTTTCGATCATCTTATGTAATGCAACGAAAGAAAAGAAAAAAATTTAAATTATGTTTCGAGCAAATAAAATCTAAGCATTGACGATCAAGTATTTTATGTGTAGAATCATTCGTTTACCCATGCAAAATAATGAGTTTGTAAAGCTTGATGAATATTAATAAACGGTGCTTCCATCACAATACCCGCAAGAGTTTTACCTAAACAACGACATCAACATCAAAAAAAGAATCACGGTACAATCATACTTTCATCGTCGGATAATCTCGCTGCTAGTTGACATGCAACTGCTGAACCAAGTGATTGACCCCAGATGTATATTTTTCTTCGACTACTAGTTATATTATGTAACCAGTCATAGATGTAACGAGCATCACTAACTAAACCTTCTTCTGTTGGTTCGCCAGTGGAATCACCATAACCACGATAATCAAACGTAAAAACATCGTATTTCAATTCTTTACGTAACTTTTGGCATATTCCACGACGAGTAAATAGGGCGCTACATAAAAAAGAATAAAAAGAATACAACTATTTAGTAATTGTCAAAAAACTAAACTGCAAATCTTGTTTTAAAAAGAACCTACCGATCAAAAGCATTGCCATGAAGATAGATAATGATTGGAATGGTTGATGGTTGCGATAACATGTGTTTTTGAAAATAATCTTCATCTGTAGTATAAGATTGATCCTGAACCATTGGTGAACGATAATGCCTAACACAAGAAAATTTTATGATACACAAAATATTGAATAATGTCATTGATGTTTTTCATAGACTAGATAAGTAATAGCGACATCAACATCAAAACTTGTTAGAATAACAAATGAATGGATATGTATTTTGAAAAAGAATTTGTGAACTATGTCATAAGATATTCTCGAAATCTATCCAGCAATTTCTTATCATTAATGTTGCTTGGTATAATTCACTGATTTTAATTGGACATGAAATCGAAAGACTTCATGGGACGGACCGTTAAGACATTCTAAAGTGTTACTATTTCAGGTTTTTCATGCATACGAATTTTCGAAACAATTTTATTTGTACAGGAAAGAATCAATTAGACTAGTTCTGCGGTATAGCTTGATATCTATTGACCATATTGAATATTCGAGTTGAGAAATCTCTTGGTATTTTAACTTTTCTACAATATGATCTCACAGATGATGTTGAAATCGGAGAGTAGACAATCATTATTTTGCTTTCGATAGGATTACATCAATAGAATTATTTTATCAAAATAGAGACGTCAGTGTTTTATTCAAGTTTTCTGTTTTAAGCAGACGTTGAAATGCTTGAAAAGTACAAAATCTGCTCCTATAGACATGGAAAAGCTCATTTGATCTCAAAAAAAATGAGACGACAACTCTTGGATCAGTTTTTTATAATTCCTATTTCGTAACTTACCAAACACCTATACGAACTGTCGGTTCAACATTCAAATAAAAATTAAATACACGATCGAGGCCAAATGCTTTCGGTTGAGTAAAATTTGTACCCGGTTTTACTATAAAGAATGAGAAAAAAAACATCAATTAAAAGTATGACACAGATTGAATACATCCTACATATATTCAAAAATACAGCATGCTTGATGATTGTCGGGTGAACGAAAAGCACGATTGGTATAGTCAATGATATCAAAATGTATAGACTTATCAAGACAATACTTAATTTAATAAAAAATTTACTATTCACAAATAAAAGAAAAAGTCAAAAACACTTCAAAATTCGTTGAAAAATTTTTACCTAAGTTTAGACCAGGAATGATGAGAACTTGGTTCAGTCATTTGTTAAAAGAATCTTAAAAAAAAGTAGTCTGAATGCGACGTTTCTCAGTAATTTACAAAAATAAAGAATCATTTTTTATTTTTATGAAATAAAAAGTTACTAAACGATATAAAGAGATTTTTCATATATATAGCTTGCGCCAGCAGATCACAGTGCACCATTGTCGTTGCAAGTTTTTTCATGTTGACGAGGATGGTTCAAGGAATGAAATATCACTATAATGAAAACAGAATGCAAACGTAACGATCACTTCTGAAAGAGTCTTACTCTCTTGTTACCTAAGTAATTCTGGAAATTTTTCATATGAATAGATATGATCATGCCCACAATTAGCTGAACGTGGAACAGTCATGAGACGAACTTGTGGTAAATTTCGATCACGATGAGTTTTAACATATTCTTCAATCTAATTTCAAATGCAGAGACACGTTAGACTTGGTTCTTGTACAATACAAAAAAATAATCTTTTGATATATTTACCATTTGAGCATGATAATAAGGTATAATAGCATCATCTTCTGAATGAATAATAACAATCGGTAGAGGAAGAAACGATATACTAAAAGTAAGAATGATTTTCAATCAATTCGAATGACTATATTATCATTCCTATTACATTTCATTATTCGGAAAATCGATTTTCACATTAGATAAAGAATCGATTGCAGCTGGCATAAAATATGGATTAATTTTTAATATCTAAAAGGTCAGAAATCGACTTTTAGTAGATCTAAATTGGCAACATACTCGTGTAATTGGATACGAAATCAGTGCTTCAATCACATTATAAAATGGTGCTTCGAGTACTACGCCCGATGGCTTTTTGAAATCTATAATATTCAACACGAAAACAAAACGTGACACTTTTGATATCTCGATATAGAAATGTATTTTTTACTAGTATCACTTTGAAACAATTTATTCATTGTCCACAGGGCAACACCCGTACCCATAGATTGACCCCATATAACTATTGGGCTTTCTGGACAAATCTTACGTATTACATTGAAAATATGTATTACGTCATGAGCAAAACCATCTGCACTCGGTATACCAGTTGAATCACCATAGCCACGATAATCAAGAGCAATGATTTGATGACCCAAAGCACTCATAACCCGATAATGATTCAATCGATAATTTGTTGCTCTAGAACGAACTCGAGCTGTATCGATCACATTAAACTTCTTTAATAATCTACCTTGTACCATCTTGTCCATGTAGATATAGAATTATAGGAAGATCATTAGATTTGATATATTGCTTGAGATGATCTGCAAGTGTTGGTAAACTAGGATCAATAGTAATAGTCGAAGGTAAAATGTACCTAGATAATGGAGAAATTTCATTGTGTAAGTATTTCTCTCCAAATAGTATAGTTCGAAAATTTTTACAAAATGAATTTATTTCTAGTACAATTTTCATGGCATCTGTAAAACAATTCCTAGGAAGCTTAGAAAATTTCTGATTTTAGTTCTAGAGTTAAACTATGAATGTTTTACTCATTTTGTTGACCTAAAATATTCTCAATAGATACATTTCGTAAGTTTTGCTGTGTATTGAAACCTTTGATGACTCGGAAAAGTTATATTCGTTTTGATCGATGTTCTTCGATAATATCTCAAGGATCATGAAGTTTATCTATTAACTAAAACTCAGTAGCACTGTCAAAACTCGAATTCATAGACAATTGTGTGTGAACCTTATTAAATGTTCACCGGTGTTACTCAAATTTACTTTTTACTATATTTTCTGATCACTCTTTGATAGAACTGTTTTTATCGTCAAGTTCACAATTAAACTTAATGCATCAATGTTAACAAAATCCATGAAATCATTACGATATGTTGATATCAGATAATGAAATCAAGTGTTTTTTTTTCGTAAGAAAAAAAGATTTTCATACGCATGAAACTCAAAAATCGTCTCAATAATTTTAACAGAAAATTGAGATACAATCGCTTTTATAAAACTGGAGAGTTGAATTGGTGTCAAGTCAGTCTTATGCTGAGAGAGGTAGCACGAAAAATTCAGCCCTTTTCATTCCAACCCTACCAAAAGGAAAAACGAGATCTGTTGTATGTCAATATTCAGATGGCGATAATATTATTTTTTAAGAACAAAATCTTTCAGAACTATTTAACTCACTGATGTATTTCAATGTATAACATGAATTACTTATTACTGATTAAACACTATTGTCAGTTTCCACAAGTGAAGTGTAGCTATTGGAAGAAAAGAATCTGTTATTTTTGTTTCCATGTAATCGATCATGAGTAACTGCAAATAAGTGTCTTCAAATGTATGATAGTGTTTCCTAATTGTTATCATCATTGATAGGATGCATGAACTGAATGTGATAAGAAGAAAAGAACGAGTTGAGATTCGTATCGAATCGTCAAATCGAAATCTTATTGATGGCAAAAATCTGAAAAGACTTGCATTACAGATCTTTATATTGAAGCTGCGCGTCAGTTCGAACCATAATCTTGATATTCGACATTTTTATAAAGTTATCTGAAAACATCTAATCGTATTTCACTCGACTCGACTATTTCGATTTCATTCACTAAACAAGTCTCCATATTGAATGCTTTGTTTTCATCGTTTAATGGAGTAGCTTCCATAGAGTTTCTAAATAAGAATGTCGTTGTTAACATAAACTTTGCTTACCAAAGTCCGATTGTAACGTTGGGTTCTGTTTGTTCGTACATATTAACAGCATTCAATGTGAATGACTCTGGTTTTGTTAAATCAATCCATGGATAATATTGAACTGTTAGAAAAGAAACCAAATCATCTATAGCAAACAAGATTACGATAGTACTAACCCCAAGTTTGAAAGAACATTTTTGTTAAGATAAAATCTCCACATAACCGGAGTGCAACTGGACTTAATACAATCACCACAGTAATTATACAAATTGTACGAGTAATCCATCGTTTCAATCTGAATGTACAAAATAACGACTATTGAACGATTGAAGACAAAATTATTCTGTTTTTATTACATAGTTTTCAAATAAGATGAATTTGACTTTTCCAGTTTTCTTTCAGCACACATCAAGTCTAGAAAAAAATACAGACACACACACACATACATACATATATTTATATATATAAATAAAGGTTGATAGAATAAACACGTTTCGAAAAAAAAATTTTTGTCTTATTAATATTCGTACTACAATAAATCTATAAAAAAATATAACATAAAATAAAATGAAAATTTCTCTACATTTCTTTTAAAATGAGATTCGGTATATCAAAAGTTTGATCATCACAGAGAACAATATCGTAAACACTCTTGTAAACTTCTAATTTTGCAGGTGTACTATGATTTAAAAAGCCAATCTTTAGTACTCGTTTTGAATTTTGCACCCCATTAACCATTCCAACATCACCCAGCGTATCACCTAAGAGAATAACGTTGGGACGATTAAAAATTGCATTATAATATGGTGTATTGTGTATTTCGTGTTCGTTTTTATTAAATGAGTGAATAGAATTTTTACTAAATGAGATAAGTTTTCCATTTGAATCAAATTGAATAAAATTGGAAACGATTTGAGACGATTCAGTACTACGTTTAAATTCAGGAATTTCTTGTTCAAGAAAAATTTCAATAACATCACCTAAAACTCGATATCTATTGAAATTGATGCATCAAAACAATTTGTTTTTTACCTAAACCAGCTGAAAAAATGAGAATAGGAGTGTTGCTGTGCAATAAATCAGTAAAAAACCTTTTTACGCCTTTTTTCAATTCAATTGCTGATCGATAAACTATGCTACGCATCATGGACTGATTAAGATTCGATGAAAGAATAAGAGATTGAGCTTTATGCCACCATTCAATCATATACGGAATCTTTTCTTCAAGACTCATAGAAACATCATGTTCGATCGGATGATATTTTGCACGTAATTGTTCAGCTTGAAGACGAAGTAATGAACCATCAGGTAACTAGATTAAGTAAATTTGATAAAAATTGATAGTTAATAGTTGATTTCTAATCAAAGTTTTGTATTCAATGCTTAGAAAAGTATTGCACACTTTTTCTCGGTATGAATGTAGAGATAAATTTGTTATCATCGTAAAAGACATGGAAACTATGGTGATACACTAGACAGGATAATATTTTATGCATACGTTTAAAGTCATTAGATATTTGAAGTATATCTAGTGACAAGAACAGTACTACTTAGAAAAATAGCATAATCAATATGTTAGAGTGTTTAAATGTATTTGCTGTGTACCTTTTGTTTTGTTACATTCTGAAATGGACCTATGTAATGAAATGATAGAAGAAGTATTTTCAAATATAAATATTTGATAACGAAGAATCAACATTATCTTTGTTTCCTGTATAATCGAATTACCGATATTTATTTTATTTTTTCTTGATGATAAAATGATTTAAAGTAAAAGCAATTCTAAACTGAGTTAACTAAATTTTTCTTTTGTTAACTAATACTTTTGACATAATTATAACATTAATCATAAATGATTTACTTTATAGAAATTAACTGTATTATATGTGATGTGTAGAGAAGCTATTGTTTTTCCATAAAACACGCATGATTCTATCTGACAAGTAGATTTCATCTCAATCTTATAATGCGAAAATGCTGTAGAATGAAACTTGAAATAGATTTTGTTGAATATAAATAGCTAAATAGCTCATTTATCATAGTTTCTGTACAAGCAAACTTTTCATTAAGAATGAATTGTCGACAATTAGATCTTTGTTTAAAATTCTATTACAATTCTACTCCAGTAATCAAAAAAATCAGTGAATACATAAGAGACTCAACGAATTTCTAAGGTATTAAATTCATACAAATATTGTAATATCTTATGAATAACACAAGATAAGTTTCTTTGTGCGTAGACTAATGACTTCAGCAATAATCGATATGTTTTGTATGAATTTTCATTCTTTGTCTATGGCTCAAATCAGTGTACATTCGTGTATTCATTTGTTATTCTCCAAGACTCGTCATCAGTGCACTGAATATCTAGTTCGATAATATTCAAGTAATCTCAGAGCTACAAGTTTTTCTGGTCATATTTCGCATTGAATTTCTTGTTGTTCTTCATTAAACTATTATGATTAGCTTGGAAATCATTCAAAAAGGTTGTCGATGAAAACCTCTTTGCAATGACAAGAATATGTGTAGATTTGAAAAAACTTGGCAAGAATCCGAATCATTCGAATTCAGGGAGAACAGCGTGAAATATATTTTCTTATTGGAATATGTATTAAAATATTCACCTATTTTCGATGCATTACAATACAACAGACTCGTTAATTGTCGTAATACTTACAAGTGTCAACAGTTCATAGAGAAATACTGATGAATTTAAAAACTTGACTTATAATGACATCGAAGTTTTCGGAAAACAAGAAATCTATCTATTACTACGTACTTTAGTTGATAGCAATTTATATTTAATATTGATGCATGGTCAATATATCGAAAGTGCAAAGCATAGTTATCTAAATGAATTTATGTAGCATAATGATTTTCTAGTAAAGTGACTTTAGGAGTATATTCATTTTTCATGATTTATACGAAAAGCAAATATATTTCTAATCAGAGAATTTTGAATCTTTGTATGGACGTCGTTCAATGTATGGAAGGCTTTGAATGAATCATGTCATACATACAAATTNAGACTAATGACTTCAGCAATAATCGATATGTTTTGTATGAATTTTCATTCTTTGTCTATGGCTCAAATCAGTGTACATTCGTGTATTCATTTGTTATTCTCCAAGACTCGTCATCAGTGCACTGAATATCTAGTTCGATAATATTCAAGTAATCTCAGAGCTACAAGTTTTTCTGGTCATATTTCGCATTGAATTTCTTGTTGTTCTTCATTAAACTATTATGATTAGCTTTCCTCTTGTCTTTAAGAGTGGAAATCTAGTTTCTATGAACAGAACACAGCACGAAATAATACATTGTTTGTTGATAAATACAAAAACAAATCAACATTCGACTGTTCGCAGTGAAAAATACTTAAAAAGATCGATGAAATTTTGAAGACAAATCGGTTACTGTTCATTGTACGTAGAAATGAAGGTCTAGTCTAGATTTCTACACAACCAAGAACTGTATTACTTTTCGTTTGTACTACTTATCATGAACAGTAAACATGTCTAACGGTAAGTTTCAGCAGTAGACAAAAAATCGATCAGTGAGCTAAATGATCATTTCTAGCGGAAAAATGTCGTTCAGGTCAAAAATGAATCTTCTTTCCTTTCTGTTTATACAGGACGATAAACTATCTAAATATATGTCCAGTGTGCACCGCGCATGTATAATCAACTTCTTGTATAGAATACAATGAAAATAATTGAAGACATGATCAAGATAAGTAGAAAAATAGCTTGGAGGCATGAAACAGCACTCCAAAGAAAACATAATATCAAATAAAATAAATCACATTCTGTCATGTACTGATCAAATTTCCATTGTAATACATCTTTCTGTTTTCTTTCTGTTAGGACTTCGTTGCATGACTCATCTTGATATATAGTTATACATTCCTATCTATATTTGTATATATATATATATGTCTTTCTTTGAAAAGTCTGTTACAACGATAAGCCTCGTTCGTTTCTTTTCATTTAGTCCCTCGTTGTTTCTATTTTCTTTGAAGTCAATAAAAGATATTATTGACCGTGAAACCAATTGTCTTCTACTCAAACGTGATACGTGAAACATTCACGCATGGTAGATCAAAACGAAACCAATGCAAGCTCTTCAAAAATATGACCACGACTCAGCAAAAAATATTATGCTATTAAACAAAAGAAAATTCACGCAAGGAAAACTACATTACTATAAGTAAGAATATTCCCCTTCTCATAATTTGATAATTTCTTCATATAAGAATTTACGCATGATGTGTTTCGTACCACAAACGCCACTACAATTATAAATAACCCTTCCCTCGATATTCAGATAAGTTAATATTCTTTTCGAATAAATTTTTCTTCTAAAGGAAAAAAGATATTTCATTTTTCCGCTGACGAATATGTATATATTCGGAAGAATGATGTTTCGTTGTTCGGGTTCATTTCTTGTCTGTTGTTCAAATGCGTTTATTTTTTTATGCATTTTTGACCTTAACGTCATTTTTCTGCTGTAAACGAGCATATATGTCACCGATCAGATATTTGTCTAATCCTCGTAAGTTTCTATTTAAACCTACATTAATATCTATAAAAACAAATTGATCGATTCTTACTTTAACTTGATCGTCACTTTCTATAACACCGAATGTCGATGGCAAACTAATTCCATTTTTTTCATACATTGTTAATGTAAAATCAAAATCGACTACAACATGTAACATTTTTCGTCCATCATGAGCAAATGAACGAATAGTTTGTTCAACATAAATTCGTTTATCACTATGTATATGAACATGTGAATAGTTTTTGAGAAGTTTTTCAATAAAAGTCATTTATCTGAAAAAATTCTGATAAAAAAATTACAAAAATATAAGATAGCTATTATGACATTGGTGTTTTCTTTTTCACTATCAAAATAAACGAGTAATAATAATTAAAATATTAGAGCACCGGAAGAATTTTTCATTACTACAAGGCAGTAGTTGTTATTGCATTATCATCTTCATCGATATTTTCTTTATTCAATGATGTTTTTGACTCTATTAGTGATGTAAGTAATCCTCGATAGTTTTCATAATACTGAACACGTATTAAATTTTCATCTCGATATAACTTCTTCATCATAGCATCGAATGATTCAAGTTCTGATAAACTAAATAAATTCCATTGAAGAAGAATATCATTAGATGATGATCCTTGCGAATAGACACGCAAAAATGATGGAACTGATTGTTTTAGCAACGGGTTTGGAGGCACAATGGTTTGATTAACTGATTCACGATTGTTTGATATTAGACTAGAACAAAAATGTATATTCTAATTAATAGACATTCTTTTGCTTTTCTTAAACAAAATTTACTCCGATTGACATTGAGAACGTATTTGTGGCGATAAATTTTCTTCTCGTTTATCAGTATTATTTGAATCATTACTAATTTCTTCGTCTTCGTTAACTGTATCAGTTTGATTTGTATGCGGTGTTACACGACGATGAGTTTTTTCTATTGACCGACCGGCTTCTTCTACACTTTCTCTGAAACAAAGGCAATAATTGAATCGAATTAAAATTTCAGGTATTGCCTTCTTACTTGACAGGATCACTAAATGCTTTACGTTTTTGTTGTTGATTACGATTTTTTCCACTATCTTTACCGTAAAGTAAACGAGAAAATTCACGATCAAAACCAGCTTGTGGCTCGTTGCCTTGTGCATCAATTGGACGATTCGTAGATGATGATGCTGAATGTGAACGTTCAATATTTGATAATGGTAATTCATAACGTGGTGGCGGCGGTCGAATAGAATTATTTGTTATAATTGTTGATATAGATGTTGGTAAAGTTACTGGGGAATTTCCTGGTAATAGATGTTGACTTATCTGAATCTCAGTGTTGACGACCTGTTTCGGCATAGATGATGGTGCAGCAGGACAAATCAAATTTTGACCAATATTATGTGCTGACATAGAAAGTTGCAAATTACTTTTTTCAAAAATCTCCTCGGTTAAACTGAGATAGAATGATGCGAAAGTAAAAAGTCATATTGTATAACATAGTACTTTCTTTATTCTTCTATATTTAATGCCTTTATAATTATAGATTGAGTAGAAAAATTGATTGATTTTATAAGAACCACGGCTTGATGTTATACGTTCCTATGCTTAAACTATGAACAAGGTAAAAGCATTTCGAACATAAAATGTTTATACTATTTTCTTCTGATTTTCTTGTGTAAATTAGCTATTGGTACATCGATGAACTGATAAAGTACAAAAAACAAACATGTAAAGTTTACGCATGCCTTTCACAACTGGAGAAAGAACATATTGGAAAGTGTCTTCCTAAGATGGTGAAAACTTTAAAAACTCATGACAGTTCTATTGTCGATATACACTTTCCTAGTCTTTTTCTGTGACCTATTTCGTATCCATTGTTCCGCGAGCACAAAAAAGTGCAGTTTTATTGATTTTACTGATCTACATTTATTTAGATCTAATGCATATTCCTTAACGTTCGATCGTTTTGTATCATGCTACTAATCTATCCCACCTAATTTTATGATAAATTTATGCATACCTGATGCTATAAGTGATCGATTATTGTTAGCTATACTAGCTGAATAGGACGGTGGAGGTGGTCGATTTTTATTTTGTTCATTTAGTATAAGAGAAGCTGGAGGAAAAGGGATTTGATTGGTTTGAGGACTGGTCCATCTCAACGGTGAAGGATGAGCATAAAAAACCATTTGGTTTCTTAAATGAACTGATGATTTTTGTGCTGGAGCTAGTGATTCGATAGTTGTAGGAAATTTAGCTCGAGAATAGTAGGTAGCAAGTATTTCGTCGACTGTTAGATCTGATTTTATGTGTTGGCGTTCTTCGTTTTTTTCTTCCTCATCTGATTCATCGTATTCTTTTATTTGTGGAACAACATTTTGTTGATCAAGAAATCGTTCGAGTGATGGAGAGTAATCAAGTCGTGCCTTATTCGCCTGATGTTTCGATAATGGTTTAGTTTTTTCGATAGGTGATGGTGATGTTGGTATTGATTTTAGATTTGAATGAGCTTTATCAAGTAATGATTTAACACTTGCATGATAACATTGCTTATCTAGACTTGTATGTTTTGATGTTAGATCAGTATACGAACGACTTGATAACACTGCAGATGATGAACTTTCTTGAAAATTTGTTAAAGAATCTGTTTTTTGTGAAGTAGAAGATGCTGTTGCCTGCCTTAATTGTCCGAATGTAATTGGTTGAGTTTTTGTATCATCGTATGATGTTGAAGGATTTGGCGATGATGGAGGTGATATTGTTCCATCAGTATTACCACCTCGCTTCTTCAATGTTTCAAGCATTGTTACAATACGTCTATGAAACAATTTGGAATGAATACGTGACGTATCGATCGCTGTGATGTCCGGTGAAGTAGATAATATTGTCTCATTTTGTGATGACTTTACTGGACTTGAAATAGACTCATTTTCATTGTTTGTTCTTGTTGATGATTGTGTTGACGATGCACAAGTTGATTGTGATTCAGAAGAAGCCAGTAATTCAACCATTTTAGAATTGAATCGACTTGGATTTGTTCCAGATCTAAGACCTATTTGGTGTAGAGAAATATTTAGAGTATTATACGAGCATGAATTTACTGTAATTTTTTCTCTGCTCATTTTCCTTCAAATAAAAAGCAAATAGAGAAACAAACCAACAAGTACAAATTCATTAGATTTCTACAATAGATTAACGAAGGTATATTGAAATTTAAGATGATGGAGACGTTTCTTGATCGATAACCTCTGTCTTATTTCATTTACTAATCTCATATATCACACTGCTATTTCTTGTTTTCCTTTGTTTAGATCTGAATCATAAGTCAATATACCTAATCAATTAAAATGTTCATGTGAAGAATTGAAATCAAAAATAAGATTTTTATGGTGTAACAATTTATTGATTACAAATCAAAGTAAAATTTTCATTTAATTGTAAGCATAATGTAAGATATAATGCTGACCTGATGCTGATGGTGCATCGTCTCTCGGAATAAATTTTCCGGGAATATTACTTTGAAATGGAACTTGTTTTTTTTTTGGCATCAGATTATATCTAGAATATTAAAACAAGAAAACAAGACAGACATAAAATAAGAACTGTGGATGTCTTTTTCTTTGTTTTAATCATAATACAAGTTTAAAAATTAAATGTTTATGAATCTTCATCCTTAATAGAATATGTACGCTTTGGAAAAGTTGAATTCTTCCTATTCGTTTTAGTTAAACAGATCGAGTCTTGTTTCGGCGTTAACAATCGTCTCATGGCACGTGTTTGTTTTGGTCTTAAATCTATTGGTTTATATTTCTTTCCATGGTAGAATTCTCTCAAATTATCCTTCGTTGTCTGATTTTGAACGATATGTACACGTGTAATTGACTTTCGAATGTTTTCAATTTGATTGCAATGTTTTCTTTCATCTATTTTCAATAAATTTAATTCTTCGTGTAAATTATTTAACAGATTTGCAAGCTCATCTAAATATTTAAATACATAAATGGGGGGAAATTCAAAAAATTGTTTACTTGGACTTTTGCCTCGAATTTGACAACAGGTGACTTGTGCCATCGAAACTGAATCCATGATTCATGTACGTCTGTAGAAAAATGAATCATATACACTTAAAAAAATCAACCGATAGATGGTATCATACAGTCATTTGATTGGTGAGTGTTTGATTGTCTAATAGAACAAAACAAACACGCATCTATTATTTCGGAAAAAATAAAAATTGAGAAAAAAGATGGATATGGAAAATGTTCGTCAAGTACTTGAGGATGCTGCACAAATATTTTTATCCGCTGCAAATACAATCACAAATGAAAAACGTCGCGAAGCTGAAAAAGTCACTTAGTTTCTTTGTCGTACATAATTTTCGAATTGAAACTTTCTTTGTCTCTTTTCAGGTTTTTCTACAATTTCGTCGTTCACAATTTTCACTTGATTTATATCGATATTTAATTGAACATTCATCGTCAAGTTATGTTGTTTATCAAACGCTAACAGCATTACGTGAAGGCATTGTTAAAGAATGGTCATCATTAGATGATGCATCCAAAGAACAAGTCGTACAATATCTTCTATCATACGTTTATACACATTATTCAACTTTATCGGGACATGTACGTGAACAAGCTCTACAAATATTAGTTGTTATTAATAAACGGCGAAAAGCACAACGCGCACAAATAGCTAAAGATGGCTTTACTGTTACTTTAGCATTAAGTAATTTGCTGCAGTCCGCAAATAGTCAAGAATTTGAATTTGGTTTAACATTACTTAACGCATTTATTAATGAATATAGCTTTAGTAATGGTAAGAAATCTTCAAGAATTTTGTACAATTAAAATAGTCGCTGAGGACTTGTAAAAATGAATTGATTGATTTCATTTAATGATAGACTAAATGTATTAGTTCAGATTCATCGTGTCTAAGTAGTTTTATTATTGAATGAAAATTTTATAGGATCAGTTTGTCAATACAATGATCAGTTGAACATCGATAATGAATCAAGTCAAATTTAATGAAATCTATAAGTAATACAATTATTTTGCCGGAAGAGAGAACGATTTATACAGAAAGGCTTCGCTCATTGAACGAATACTAAATTGAGTTGAGTTAGTGTATACAAGAATAATTTCGAGGCATTTAAATTTTCAGCGACCTCTAATCTTCATTGTTGACGGATTACAATATATATACATATATAAGAATGCCATAGTAAAAGCTATACTTAGCAACAGTAAGTCTGCCGAATGGTAAATATAAAAGAATATGAGAAAACAAAAGCAGTCGTCATTGTTGATTCCTCTGAGACCACTATTTCCGGTGAGATGAATATTCTTTGAGATAATTAAAATTTTCAGTTTTGTGTACGTTAAAGAGGAAGATATTAGACTAGTTTCTCAATTGTATTTTTATTCGAGACAATGTTACAAGCAAAGCTTGAATTCGTTCTCGTTGAGTAGTATTCATTCAAATGTCATAGTCGGTTCTCATTGTTAGATGATACGTACTTTGTATTGTCTGTTTATCAGAGGAAAAGAATATTTTCGCTTTACAATAAATGGCCATGACATGACCTGTAGTGGAGAAAAAAAAGTGTTATAGATCATTCGAATCCATTTTTAATATATATTTTGAGTAGAAATGTTGAATATCAAGTATGAACAGCTATCTCATTCAAAATAATATCCATACTGACAATGAAAAACTATTACTCATACAATATCAAGAATTTCATAGTCAAGATATTTCTGATGAAACTTTCATCTTAACTACTGGGTGTTACTCTGCTAAGTTTGAATACATTTATTGTGTTTTTCACTTAGTTCTACAAATTTTGCTTACCAGTGATGTGTAGTCAATGGTATTTATAGTTTTGTAGAGTCAAATGAGATCAATTGCATTATTGAATCTGATGTAATCTTATGACAACCGAAATAAAAAGATTCTTGCACATTTATTTTATTCTCTTTGAAAACTGTGCACATTCTTGATACAAGGATTCTTCAATTGACTTTTCAAATAGTAATTATATTGAGAAATGATGTGTACTATATTTCTCTGTGGATTCACATAGTTAATCATTCCGAAGCGAGAAACTTTTTTGTTGCTTTAAAAATCTATAGAAAATAAAAAATCGTTTCTTTTTTTAGCAAATGAAGCTGGATTAACTGTCGAACAACGTCATTCTGTAAAACGAGACTTTGAAGAACATGAATTAAAAACAGTTTTTGAATTATTATTAAATAAACTTCAAAGCAATCTATCATCCGTATCCAGTTCACCATCATCGGACCATAAGTTATTTTCATCGATACTAGCAGCTATCGAAAAAATTCTTCTATGGAATTTTTCATCATCATTTCCGAATTCATGGCGTCATATGGAATCATCTAGCAATGTTGAAACGATTGATTGGCGACCACCGACTTGTTGGAAACACTTAGTTTTCGATCAACAACTTGTCGAATTTTTTTTCCATATTTATGGTACACTTAAGTCATTGGTAAAATTGTTTATAATTTTCATATTTACATAGTTCTATTCGAAAATTTTATTTTCTAGAATGAAACTAAATTTCTCGTACAACGTCGTTGTCAGTTACTTCGGTAGAGATTAAAAAAAACGAAGAATTTCATTGTTTCAGTGTGAAAATATTCATTCTAGATGTCTGTCTCAATTGGCTTGTTTGAACGGTCCTTTGATAAGTGATGAACAATGTCGTTTACGTTATTTAACCACATTTTCTTATTATTTTGTTCAAACATTTCTAATTAATTCAACACTAACAATTAATTTAATTGAATGTTTTGATATTTCAAATATAATATCAAATTTAATAACATTATTCACTGTAAAAGGATTCTGTTCAATGAATAATGATTTATGTAATTCATTTTTACAATTAATGTCACAAATAACAATACTTCTATGTCGTACAACAATAACATCATCAAATAATCAATTAGATAAAATCATCGAAGATCCAACTATTGCTAAAGAAACATTTGATCGTTTATTACAAGCATGGTCAAGATTATTGTATGGTATTGATTTCGGAAGATTTGCTAATTTACGATCATTAGCTATTGAAATATTCGATACCTATCTTCAAACACATTTACATGTCAACGATAATTATGAAAATCAAGATTTTGATTTAGCGGAAAGTGATAATGATGAAGATGATAGAGATTTATTTAGGTAAATAGAATTGCTTATTTTTAGAAGTTCACTAAGGAAGACAAAATTGATTGTTGAATTCATTTGGTATTTTTCGTCGAAGGACTACTATTAGTCAAAATTTTGACATCGAACTTTCATTAATCACCATGTTCCTAACGAAAAGTATAAATCATGATGAGCGATAGTTAAGTTTGTATCTTAAGCAAACAAACTCTCGAGAGACGCCCTGAGCGTGTTTTTGGGAAGTGCTTCATAATTTACATTCCAGGTATTTACCAGTGAGCACATATACGTATATTTGTACGTGGAATATCGATTAAGATATATTGTATATTCACATCAAGCTAATGCAAACGTTTCATTAATGTTTAGAATCATACATGTGTAGATAAAAATTTTAAAAAAAATGAAACATGAATGGGAACAGAGTAAACAAAGAGTAAAATTACTTTTTTAATTACTATAATTACAAGAAAGGAAGCATGTGAATTCTTTGTTACAGAGTTCAAATGATCTGCACTGACTGGGTATCTTAATAAATACGTTGAAAAAAGAAAAGCTACGAAAAAGAATTCATTCTGATGGCATGTCATTAAGAAATCCACACAAACTGATATTTCCAGAATTTTTTTAACATTTCGATGAAATTTTTCAATGTTGTTTCTTTCCGATGACATATTGTATTGATGCCGTTGACATACAACTTGAGAACCCATAAGATTCTTTTGAAATCATATTGATTCAGATATAACAAATTTTTTTCAGAAAATTTTGAACTGAATCAAAATTGAAAACAGAATTGCTATTATTCTTACTATAAAAATGCTAATGATTCAATGTCGACTGAATAGATTCCATGATGTCTCATCTACTTAGGATACGTCCATCAATTGTTGAAACACAATAATTCATTTATTTTACTCTATTTCTGTGTATAACTGAACTAATACAAAAGGATGTGATAAACATACGAGCGCAGTCTTATTTTGGTCCAATGATCATGTATAACTATGTATATATACATATATGTAAATGAAAAAAGCAACATTTCGACTTTGTTTCACCAGTAAGGATTCGACCATCTTGTGCCATTTTTTTTCTTCAGTGATTTTATACGGTATTTTGAAAAGGAATAGGTTTTAATAATAGGGTATGATAATATTGTCTTTTAAAAAACTGAAGTACTACGTTCTCCTTCAATGTATATTAAAAATTCGCTTTCATCTTGAGAAATTTTCATTTTTCAAGCAATAGATTTTCCAAATGTATTACTTTTGAAGCATTATTTCTTCTATGTGACAAGGATTTCTCTTTTTTTCATGCATTCCATATCTTGCCTTGTTTATTTAGTGAGCAACTCATCTGCATTGGTCTATTTGGTCGCCACATTATTGATTATGCATTACCACTATTGATACGTTTACTAATTGATCGTACAAAAAAATTGAATGATATGATGAATAATAGTTCATCAAAGATAAATACAAATAATTTAGATCGTACCAATGATGATTTACATTGGTTACTATTAATAAGTGGTCACGTATTAACAGAAGAATATGATTCTGATGAACAAAAAACAATACCCGAAGCTGTTATGAGTTTTTCGAGTGAACAAGTTAAATATTGTGATATAAACAAATGTGTTCTTCTAGCTCAACATATTCTTCAACAATCGGAATTAGATTTAACAGATGAAATCATGCAAGGCGTTAGTCCTGTTACACAATGGTAAGACACAAAAACAAAATACTTAAATGAAGATTAATAATTTAATTGTGTCCGTTTTTAAATCTGTACTTCTTGTTTTAGTTTAGTAGCTGTTTTAAAATTATCTGAAACTGAACGATATATATACAATAAAGGAAGATTCGAATATATTAGTGTACAAGTTGCCGTTAGTTTGACTTGGTTTATTCGAAGACTGGCTGCAAATTATTTAGGTTTTGACGAACAATCATATAAAGATGGTAAATCCATAATACTTTCGTAGTACGATAGAACTATCGAATCATTGAAATTAAGATATCACATCTTGTTAACGCCTATAAAATTTCCGGTCAAGTTAGTTTTGACTTGTAGTTAATGATCAATATGAAAAATAGGTTTTCTCTAGATTATTCCTCAAAGGATTTAAAACGTATCCTTAATATGAGCATGAGACTTAAGCACGTTCTCAGAAATCCAATATTCAAATAAGAAGCATTGCATATTGATGTTTTAGTAATCTCTTGTTGTCTCATGACTTTTTCTCTTTAGTCTTGTGTCTACGGGTGAAATCTTAACAATAGAAGGAGACAATTCCACATTGAGATTAAAATCTATGGTATTGTATTACACGAAATGAAAATAGAAGCGAACGGTTATGTCGCGACTTGACAAATAAAAGAGTTGATTTCACTCCAATAATGTCCACCTTGGCAAATGTTTACTAATGTTTTGTGTATAGAAATAAGTCATTTGGTAAAGAGTAGTTCATCATGAGTTACTTTTCAAATTTTCACAGACTAATTACGAAATAGATAAATCATACTAATAATCAATCTAACCTTGATGTTATTTCCGATGACTTTGTCGTATAGAACCGACTAGACATGTCCATATTAAGATGAGTGCGATTGCATTTAATCAAGCACGTAATATTTTCTGTTGAATTAACATGAATGCCCCTCAAGTAGCTATGACAACTATAAAGCTCATTGTAATGAACACATCGCTTTGTCGTTGTTATAAAAATATTTGATAGTACAAAAAGTTATTTCAATAGTTTCTTATTCGCATAAACTAAGTAACACTAATTATTCAAGTCTAAGAAAAGAAATAGTACTATCTGTTCGAATACTGATATGTCGCATTTTTCTAATTCTCTCGTAAAATCAGTTTCATAAGCTTAAGTTAAACTGTAGCATCCTAATTGTAGTATCTAATTTACAATCAATATTTAGTACAGAAAACTTTTTATTGGTTGATGAGATCTCGATAGTTATATAGATATTTCTGAATGTTATTAAAAGTATCATGTTTCGTCAGTCAAGACAAGAGATGCCATTTGAAAATTACCCTCCTCCATCTCTCCAATTGATAGCCCGAAGAAGACAATATGAAAAAGATATCTTTTGAAAAACAGAGTCATCTAAATCACGCGACGTTACTTGAAGCAACGGATACAAAGTTCGAAAAAGACAACATCTGTATAGTTCACAAAAAAGTATGCTGCGAATCACTTCGAGTCCGCAATAGTTATTACGGTACTCATTTATATCTATCTACTCTTCTGGCAATACAAGTAGCTAATGAAAGATTCTGTCGAAAATACGATAATATTATTCGTAATTGTATAACTTGAAAAAGAAATTGAACTATTGAAATATGAAAAAGTATTCGGGTACAAAAATGTAATACTGAATAGAGAACTACTTCAATTGTTGAATGTTATTCGAGTTTAGAAGAAGATATTCTGGAAGATCAAAACAAATTAACATATGGTTTTGTACTAATCAAATCATAGGATTTCATGTTTCGATTTTTGCTCATACATAGATTAACTTGAAATTTCGATTGAAAGGGATCATTTTTTTTGTCATCTAGATAACGATTGTCCATGAGTAGACATCATTCATATCGAGTTTGTTTGATCATTTCATAACTCAAACAAAACATCGTTGTCACTTGCAATTTTTTATGATACTCTGTAGGTTCATGTAGGTATCTTTGAGCACATATTGTGAATTCGAACGTAACTAGATAGCTTTACAAGAACAGAACTATGTATCAATGAGTTAAGTAGACAATGATCTAGTCATTAGTCGGCATCAAAATCTCACAGAGACGAGTCCCAATAGGCTTTTTTACCAATCAGACTGAAACTTATCTTTAGAATTAATTACGGATTGGAACCATATGTATCAATTGATATAGTTTGGTCTTGAATGAATTTATTCTAAATATAGTTTAATACTTGGGGAGTTTCCGATCATATTTCAATATCATTGAGACAGCTGGGATTTCGTTTTCTAAACTTACACTATGGGAAACCGATTCATAAGTAGAAAAGTGCAATTTTGTTCAACAAACAATTCTATATTTGGACATAAATATATATGAGAATTGAATTTATGCTTTGTTGAAATCCAAATCCATATTACATTTCCATACATTTCATTTTTAGTCAGTCAAACATTATCAACATTGCTTGGTAAAGGAAGTGAAATGTTGGAATTTTTAACAAATTATTTTCTCTCAAAAGTTGTCACAAATTTACAAATATGGGCATCCGAAAGTGATGTTATTAAAGAAACAGGTTAGAATTAAAGAAAAATATTTATTTATTCTCTTGCTTCCTATCGATCTTGTTATCTAGCCGATCTCTTTGTAACATTATCAATGAAAAAAGACTCATCATTAATAATTATTAAAAGTGATCAATTTTGGACACTAGCAAATAATGTTATAACAAATCAAATGCCGATACAATTGATCAATGAAGAATTTAAACGTTTGCTAATTAAAGGCATAACTTGTTCATGTTTAAATAATTCATCGAATGAATATCGTTTGCATTTCGATCGTTCAATATTTCAAATTCTCAATCAACGTTTACATTCCATAGTTGAATCTATTCGTACATTAGTCGAACAAATTAAATTAAATTCTAATAATAAAGTACATTGTACAAATGCATTACAAACATTTTATGGTGAAAGTGTCTTAAGTCAAATCAGTACATTAATTAATTCATATTGTGGATTGATCGAAGGTGGTTCACGTTGTTCATCTGAACAAATAACTTATCTGTTCGAACATAGTCAACAAACATTACAGCATATACTTGATCTATTTGATTTTTATCATAATTATTGTGATCAAGTACAAATTGTACTTGAATTATTTTCATTGTATGCTGAACATGTCTTAATTTATTTGAATCAAAATCATACGAAAACATTCTATACGTATATATTACGTTTATTACAAATATTTACGAAATGTAATTATGGTAAAAAGACAAAAGAAGTTAATGCTGATGAAGATTTTAATGCACATATATTTACATTATTGAATTGTTTATATCATCTTTTGACAAAGGATTTTATCGATTTTTCCGATGAAGATTCAACAAATTCGTAAGTATTTCTTATGTTCAATAATAGATTAATGAAGAAGTTTTTGTTTTCTTGAGAAACACATCTTAGAAGTACACATAAATTTCTAGATGTCTACGAACTCGATGAACTTTATGACGGTATAAACTAATACATGCAGTCTGCTGCTAGCTGTTGAATACAAAGAAAATAGAAAGATCTCTCTCTTCTTTCATCAGGGACTACCATTTGCTTTTGATTAGACAACTCCATAGAGAGAATGAAACAATGCTTCGAACCGATCTTATGTACGTAGGTGCACAAGCGAAATCTATAAATACATTGTTATAGAATGCAATTTTTCTTTTCGTTCTTATTTATCATGATATACGATGGTTGAATCGATTTATCTATCGTGTATACTGCAGTCAATGGCTATCTGAATATTGTTCTCATTACCTAGTCCATGCTCATCCATTTGTATTGATATGAATCATATGACATCTTTCTGTGTCCGATATCGTTGTATTTCGAATAGAGTATTTCGATCGACATTTATCAAATCAACTTGATTCGTTATGGTGATGCCAGATTATTTTTATGGTGCTATCATATATATATATATAGTATATGATTCCTAAACTTGATTCTTATGTAAAAAAAAAGCGCATAGCATTTAATATGTTCGTTTCATTTTGTTTATAACGGAACTTTAAACGATAAGACCGCCCATCGAAGTTTCTCATTCTGGTTCATATTCAAAAAGTGTTGCGTTTACGAATGAATGACATATGTAAAAGAAAAGTGTCTTTCCTGAAATCGTTTTTTAGATCTTTTTATATGATATGTAGAAAAAAAGAATCAATTCTAGATGATAATCATCAATCAAAACCCTTTCTAATTCAGTATCAAGTAAATTCAGACAAACCGCTCCACACAATGGCCGGATTGACTCACCAATGAGCATAGACCTCTCTCAGTGAACTCTTCCTAAACTGTCTAGATCTTTAGTCTTTTTCTCAATCAAAAAACTAATAAACATATTGCAGATAATTCATCTCGTGGTTTTTTTTTTACTTTCAGAGACATTAATGTTGGTGATGTTGTTCTATATGGTTTAATCATTTGTTTACCATTAATTCAATCAGATAATTTATTAAAAATACCTTCGATTAGTTTATGTTATTATAAACTTGTATCATCATTATGTGAAAAGCATTCTGAATGTATATTTCGTTTACTTAATTCAGAACAATATTCAATATTTTTATCGACAATTAAATTAGGTCTTGATAATTACGATAACGAAATATGTAAAATGTGTTTAGAAACTATACAAAGTTTAGCATTACATATTGTAAAACAGTACAGTGTAAATCAAGACGATGAAAAATTCAAATATCTAGAACATTTTCTTGATTATCTTCTGCAAGAAACTGTTATAACAACAACAACATTGTCTGATTTATTTGACACGTTAGCTGGAACAATTTATACATTAATATGTGCATATCCAAATCAATTCTATCAATTTCTAGGACAAATGAAACAATACGATGAAAATTTATCGATACTAATCGATAAATTGGCAAATGACATCGGACAAAAACCAGATTATAATCGGAAAGCTAAATTAGCCTTCACTGATAAATTTGAATCATTTGTTACAAATCTCAGACGAATTATGAAAAAATGATTAGAGAAAAAAAAATAATAGAACTCATTGTTAAAATTTGTTCATTTGTTATGTTTTGCTTTGTTTCTTTTCTTTTCTATTTTAATTAAGAAAAATCCGTAAAAAACACTCTTTCGTTTATTATTTATAAAATCTGCAATTTTCTTTTGTATTTGACAATCATTCATATAAATTGTTTCAGAAACAAAATACTATTTCAATAGAATATTTGTTATTGCTAAAATCGTTGAAAAAAGAATTATTTATTTTCAGATACGTCAGTACTAATGTTGTTACCAATATTAATTGTTGTTTTTAGTATTTTTTATCAAACACATCGAACAACAGCATTCAACAATAATATGGCTTGGCGTTCATCGGGTTCAACACATACAGAATTAATTGAAAATTTGTATAAAAATGGTTTAATCAAAGATCAACGTATCAAAGAAGCCATGTTAAAAACTGATCGAGGTGATTTTGCTGAACATGAATCTTCTGCTTATGACGATCGACCTCAATCAAGTATGATGAAAATATTCAGTTTGTTTATTGAATATTTTTTTTCTTTCGTCATCTAGTTGGTTATGCGGTAAGTACGCATATCTTTAAAATAAATAATCTTCAAATTTTACCAATCTCAATAATTATATCCAGGTAACGATCAGGTATGATTTTAATACAATAGTAAGAAAAAGTTTTTCAAAACTTTAATTTTGGTTTTACTAATAGTGCTCCACATATGCATTGTTTTGGATTGGAAATTCTCAAAGATCATTTGAAACCTGGTGAGATCTGTTGTTAGATGTGCGAGTAGGCGACATATTTCGATATTCATTTTCTCTTTTTTGAATTTAATTCATCGATATTGGAAACAATATCCTTCCTAAAAATTTCATTGTCGAATATGATGTTTTAAAATTGTTGCTCAAAACTAAAGAGAATGAACTTTCTGAAATTTAAACAGTGATCATCAATTCAGATGTCATAACGTCTACGTATATGAAAAATGACTGTTTCAATTGCATTAACATAGGCATATGACAAAAATCTATCAACTAGCTGCATTCAGAAGCGGATTGCTTCATCACATTGAATGTCATGCATATAAGACAACTCTTTATGCACGAAAAAATAGTTAAAAGGTGATTTTCTTAGGAGACATGATATGTTCAGGATGTAATAGAATTTGGAATGGAAAAAATAATCTTTAAAGATTTTCATGGTCTTTAAGAAAAAATTAAAGAGCAATAAATGATGCATTTAGGATTACGATCGACAAACTTGAACAGAATTTTTTTGATCTGTGAAAACTGATCTCTCCGCTTTATTCTAATAGAAGAAAACCAATACGAGATTTTCAGTAAAATCACTGCATGGAAAAAATTCGTCTAGAAATATTTTGTGATCATATGTAGTGTTTGATATAGCTTCGGAATGTTGCATTGAAATTCTTTTCAAAAAATAATTAATGCCATTAAAAAAAGATAACAAACATCATTGCTTGTCTGTTGAAAAATAAATGTATATGGTGGATCTTTTAGCTTCATTTTTTTTTCAAACTAATCATTGTATTTTGAAAACATTTTTCCATTTTTAGAAAGGCTACATAATATGCATAGAACATTGTTTGAAACTCATTCATTGTAAGCATCAGAAAGTTATTGATCAGAAGATATCGAAACTTAGGA
Source organism: Rotaria macrura (assembly GCA_900239685.1). NCBI lineage: Eukaryota > Metazoa > Rotifera > Eurotatoria > Philodinida > Philodinidae > Rotaria > Rotaria macrura. The sequence goes on along the minus strand of OENT01000829.1, from coordinate 36,274 downwards.
ACTCTCGTCGTTCAAGGAACTATTTTATAACTTACGTTTATTTGCTTTCTACCCTTTTTGGCAATTGGTTTGTCTTGTTTTTCTAAGAAGAAAACAAGTTCAAACCTAAAAAGATAATTCTTTTTTTGTCACTTCAACTAAATATTAGGTAAATTAAATCAGATAAAGTCAATGTTCAATTTTAGTAAAAAGTATAATTTTATTTTCTTATATGATTTCGTATAAACGATGAGTTTTAAATTGCTCTTTCTTTTATGACCTTTTGTTTATTTAGTTTTATTTTCCTTTTATCAGGTGCTAAAGTTCTTGACGTTGGTTCCGGTTCTGGATATTTAACAGCATGTATGGCTCGTTTAGTTCGTCCCGGTGGTAAAGCCATCGGTGTTGACCATATACAAGAGCTGGTCGATAAATCAATCATAAATATCAAGAAGAATAATCAAGATCTATTTGATGAAGGTATTTTAGAAATTCATAAAGCTGATGGCCGACAAGGTTACGCTGCTGAAGCACCATATGATGCGATTCATGTTGGGGCAGCTGCACCTGATACACCATATGAACTCATACGTCAACTCAAAACTGGCGGAAGACTTATATCACCTGTCGGTGGGGGATTTGATCAAGAAATGATAACCTATGATAAAAAAGCTGACGGAAGCTATCATGAACAAAGGCATATGAGTGTAATGTACGTTCCATTGACCGATGAAAGTAAGCAATATGCAAGTGCTGGAATTCGAAAAGATTTATAAAATTGACGATGGTGTTTTTGTTCTTTTTCTGTATGTCATTAAAGAAACTAGCCTTTGATACGCCTTTTTTAAAATTGTAATATACACCTGTTCATCCTTAATTATTCTAGATAACTAATTACTATGCTAACACGACGTCTTATGCCATCGTTGTTTTCGACATTGAATTGTCGTTGTATTCAAACAAGTGCTATAGTCAATTCAACTCAACAACAAAATTCTTCTACAACTTATGATAAATCTATTTATGATTCAACACGAAAAAATTTATATATTAATAGTGAAACAAGAGTAATATGTCAAGGTTTCACAGGTAAACAGGGAACTTTTCATTCACAGCAAGCACTTGATTACGGTACAAAACTGGTCGGTGGTGTTAGTCCAAAAAAAGCCGGTAGTAAACATTTAGGTTTACCCGTATTCAAAACAGTACATGATGCGATGAAAGCAACTGGTGCCACGGCTACAGTTATCTATGTTCCTCCACCAGGTGCAGCCGAAGCAATTCTTGAAGCTATGGATGCCGGTATTGGTTTAATCGTATGTATCACGGAGGGCATACCACAACATGATATGGTTAAAGTCAAAAATCAACTTGTGAGACAAAATAAGTCACGTCTCGTCGGACCGAATTGTCCCGGTGTAATTGGTAAGAACGTTTTCAATTTCAAAGAAAAGTAAACATGCGAATATTTAGCTCCTGGTAAATGTAAAATTGGTATAATGCCTGGTCATATACATCGACCGGGTCCAATAGGTATTGTGTCACGTAGTGGTACATTAACGTATGAAGCTGTTCATCAAACTTCTCAAGTTGGTCTCGGTCAATCATTATGTGTTGGTATTGGTGGTGATCCGTTTAATGGTACTGATTTTATTGATTGTTTAGATTTATTTCTAAACGATCCAACTACAAAAGGTATTATACTTATTGGTGAGATAGGTGGCAATGCTGAAGAATCGGCTGCTGAATATCTTAAACAGGTGAATGTTGGACCAAACGCTAAGCCTGTTGTGGCATTCATCGCCGGACAAACAGCTCCACCAGGTCGTCGTATGGGTCATGCCGGTGCAATAATAAGTGGAAAATCTGGTGGTGCTGAAGGAAAAATTCAAGCATTAAAAGATGCAAAAGTGAACGTTAGTGATTCTCCTGCTAAAATGGGCCAATTAATGCATACATTAATGAAAAGTTAAGAACGAACCGTTAGTCATCATAAAAACCGAAGAAATACGCAAGTTTTTATTTAAGTTCATACATTGTTTTTATCTTAGAACAAGAATTTCATTCATATTAGTTTTATTTTATTCTCGTACTCTTTATATCTGTACTTTGTATTGTTGATTAGGACGGATAAAAGAAAAGATTCTTCTTATGTTAATTACATAGAGTGATTTCTTTTTATGTTTGGCTTGATTTTTCGATGGAATCAAACGAAGAAAAACAGCGAAAAATATTGATTAGTAGATTTTTATTATCAGCATCATCATCATCATCATCGTACTATTTTGTATTCTGTTGTGTGCCTTTGTGAGTACTGATGATGGTGATTAGAAGAAGGCATCCACTCGAGAGCGACCTGTTTTCTTTTCTGTCTTCTATCGTACTATCGGCGTTGCCACAGTCGTCGTCATCGTTATTTTTCTTCAGTGGTTGTGATCAGAAAAAAAAGAAAAGAAAAAGACCCTCTTACAAATGGAGTAAAGGTGACGTTGCTTCAAAAACATTTTCGGCTCCTTCAAAAGAAGTGTTGAAAGAGAGCGTGTTTTGCATTCTTTTGCTAAATACCAATTATTTTTTCTCAAGAAAAAGCAACATCGAAATAAATACGTTGCATTTTTGGCCTATTCCTTGTTTTAGATCGATCTAATAATGGCTTCGAGTTGTACAACACCAAACTGTTCAAGCAACTCAACCGAAGCAACATCAAGAAATAAAGATGATGTTCTCAGTGAAATTCTAACATGTGGCATTTGTCTATCTCGTATGTCATCGCCTTGCTGTCTTCCATGTGCACATTCATTTTGCCGCTCATGTTTACTTGACTATGCTCAAAATAATAATTTGAATACGTTAACACCTATAAATTATATTCTCTGTCCATATTGTAAATTTCAATTAAATTTTCGTTCATTTGAACATTTCGAATCAATGTTAATTATTAATCCGACACTTAAACAATTATGTGAAGCACTCGATGGGTCCGTCTTAAATTCTGATCAATCACACTGTCAAACTAGTAGTGTACATCGTGCACGATGTCATACATGTTGTTTACTTAAGATGCTTAAAGTTTGTAAGCATTGTTTTTTTATGCTTTGTGAAACGTGTCGCCGAACACATTTACTTGATGTTCATCGCGAAAGTAAAATACAATTGGATATACTTGAATCACGTCTATATGTAATTAATCAAAAACGTCTTCAGATGGAAAAAATGGCACAAGAATATGATAATATGAGACAACATATTAAAAGTTATGTAACAAAATTAATATACGAAATAGAACAACAACGGGACGATGCTTTACATATACTCGATGATCGACAACAATCAAATGAGGAAGTATTTTGGACAGGTAATGGTTTTGATAATGGCGAAAAATTAGACTTTTTTATTTCATTACTTGAAACTGGTCAAAAGAAACTAACAGCAAAGAATATTACTGATAAAGAACTTATGGAATTATCCGATAATTTACAAACGATACCTGATGTTGATAAAAAATTCATTGAATCTATTGATTTTGCACAATTATGTTTAGAACTTGATGAAAAATTTGCAGCAAAACGGTTCATTCGTGTTTATGATAATGATCTATCGGCAAGGACATCAACTATTTTTGAGAAATCAACAAATACTAATGACAATAATGAACAGTCTGATTGTATTCGAACATAAATGTGTAGCTTTGTTTTTTTTAAATTGTTTTTAACTTCTGTTTTCACACAAAACAAGAAATATAACTGAATAAAAAATAAAAATTGATGTAAGCAATAGATCTGTATTGGCAACGAGTATACTATTATTCTTTGACGATTTATTTTCTTTTTCTTTTTCGGCCTTGAAACATGATGATTTATTTGTCAAAAGAAGTGACGTGCTGTTTTTTTTATTTCGTTTGACCCATTCAGTAATTTAAGGAATCCATAGGAAAAAAATTCGTACAGGTCAGGATTATGGGGTAAAACTTGACATCTTTTATACCAGCTTTTCTTTCTTTTTCTTCTTCAATGAAACTACGCCTTAGTATTCTCTTTTCAATTGACGATTTGTGTGTCAGTGAGGATGGAGAGTCTTTTTATTCACTTATACGTCCACTATCACATCCTTACTCATCATGTCTATGTAATATCCTTTAACTCGTGAATGACTTTCAGAACGTTAAGTTTTGATGAAATGCAATATTCTCTCTCTCTTTGTCTGTTCCGTTCGCTACGTGTGAATATGTGTCGATACGACAGGAGTCACTCTTCGAAGTGGTGCATATGGGTTTAAGAACGAAAGGTGTTCGTCTTATCCGACACAAGTCGTTTGTCCTTCATTCATAATGTTGCGTAAGACTGCAATTTAAGTTTGAATAAAAGTGCCAGAATGATTATAATCCATTATAGCTGCTATTCATATTGAAACTGTAGGACATGAATTCTTAAATCGAAAAAGAAATCTTTATCGATGAATCTTGCATAAATTACGTTGGATGAAAATGTAATCATGAACTTCATGTGTTTGCCTTGCTTTCAAAGATGATAATTTATCGTCTGAATATCTCTCGTATGAAGTTATAAATTTCTTTCTAGACCTTTCCTTTTTATCTAACATGAGCGAATCGAACAATAGAATGTGATCATTTTCACATGGCCCTCATGTTGTCAAACGTATCTGATTGTACCACACAACATCGGTGTAATAGCATGAACATGTGTCTCTACTAGCTAAAACTTGTCTAAATACAGCATGTTATCAAACGTTCGATAATAAAGAATTTACGATAAAATTATGCAAGGAGTTGAAAAACTCATTTTTAAATTACCAATTATCCATATGAGGCACTTGCTGAATATTTTTGAAATGGACAACAAGACACAGGAACTGGCTAATCCAAATAATATATGTTTATATATATATATATCCAAGTAGTTTTCTATTTAAATAATTTTAACGTAGATTCATGAATATTTAACGACATGTTCTAAGTTTGATTTCTGTCAGAGGATTAATTTAGTCGTATGCTTCATAGTTGTCATCTTTTGCCATGTATCATATCAAGTTGTTAACGACAAACATCAGTCGTTTGTCTTTTAACGCATCATAAACATTTGAACCGTGTCTTGAACTTATGCTATCGATTTGACTTTTTCATATAAGTAACAATCAGCATCTTCTGATTTCATTGTCTCTCTTATGCTCCTATTCATCTGGATACCGGATTAGTTATTGATTTCCATTCAGAAGGATACAACTAAATGAAAATGGATGACGACAGTACTAAACTAAATTTTGAAATACATTCTAGTTATCCCTTTTGAATCAGACATATAATATTGTTATATGGACAAGCAAACAGTTTTCGATAAATACTAATCCTTTAAACTGAAGAGAAAGATATAGAATACGAACAACAAACTCTACGTTTTACATCAATATTTGAATAAAATATTTAAGACTTGAATAATATTTACTTTTCAATAGTATACATTGTTTTTCATATATTTGATCTATTCACACTAGAATGAAGCTTTTATTTAGAAAAAAACTTTTTAAATTCAATCAGAATTCTTTGAATAATATGATTTAGTAACTGAGAAGAAATATGAATGAACGTGCAGATTTTCATGTGATTCTCAAGTATCAGGCGTGCTTATTTTTTATGAACTCAGAGGAAAAGGAGCAATGATAATAAACTAGCTTGATTCTATATATGTGCCTAGAGAATAATGAACGAAAATTTTGTTGTGTATCCATAGTTTTGTCTACACAACGAGATGCCGGTAAAAATATTTTTCTTAACAATTTCAATGTTTGTTATAATTGTTTAAAAATTTGTCGGATATCAACAACAATAGAAGAAGCTTTTTCCAGTTGGAATGAATAATCAAGTTGTGATGATAATCAAAACACATGTTTCATCAACTTTATCAGTATCCAATTTCACCAGAGGGTACGAGTTCCAATACACTATCGTTCTTGACACATGCATACTTTAACTAAGATGTTCAAGAAGTGGTCAATAACACAAAATAGTGTGCAGAATAATAGTCACATTCTTTCGAATTCCGAAATACTTACTTAAAGAGATCATCTATTCAAGTGTTCTCGAGACATATTAGTGCATGTAAAAACAGTCAATATGAATAACGATGACTAATATGACAAATTTCATACATGAAATACTTGTCTAAAAAATACTTTAATTTTTATCAATATTTGCAGTTTAACATGTATTGGTGACTACTACAGTAATCATTCTCCTCGATTCTGAATTGTAAAGATTGACTTATAATCAACGATAAGTGTGACAAGAGACTAGATATTATTTCGTTTATCATTCTTCAATTAAAACAACATGTTCATTCAAGTGTATATGAATTGTATGATTTCACAAAACTAAATACAATCATTGATGAAATGCCTAGCAACACTGTCTGTCTTCCCAAAGAAAGTATTAATCATGCTTCTTTTTCAATTAATTAAAATTTTTCTTACTAGAGTTAATTTAAATACACACTTTCTATTGGATTCCAATGTTATACACTAAGTGTACGCGATACAATTTATGATGATAGGATGCTCCACTTGATTGCAAAATTCGTATTGATTTCAATACTCTTTCCATGATAAAAGTACAAATCAGATAAATTTGATATCGTTTGATCTACTAATTCTTTCATAAGTCGTACATCTGAAAAGATGATAGTACTAAAAGTAGTCTTACATGTTCAATCCAATAATAATTGCTAATGTTTTTTTCTCTGAAAAATTCATACGAATGAATACATATCTTATTCATTACATTTCATTGAAGAACAATGCATATCGTTCCATGCGACGGGATAGTTTTTCTCGAAACAACTACTTGCAATATATATATTCGTTCGTTTCTCTATGTGTTATTTCTGTGTATGATACTTTTACGCTATTATTAAAATATAATTTAATCAAGTAAGACTTCATTCATCCTATCAGTATAGTTTATTTGACGGATGAAAAAAATAATGCACACCAAAAAAATTGTTGCATTCTTTTTCACTTGCATTTATTATTCCCAGTGTCGATCAAATTGAATTCTGTGAAAGTTTTAATATAGAATGTATGTTAATCATATAATGCTCAAAATAACAAAGAGCAATTATTTTCATCATTAATCTAACACACATCAGATCGTTATCTGTTTTCAGTATGTCAAAAGTAGTTCTACGAAAATTTATATGCGAAACGGCTGAGGAGATGATAAATTTAAAACTAATGCACGGCCTATTTTTTTCTTCTTATTCATGATGACATATTGAAAGTTGAACGTTTGCTTGCTAGTAACTTGATACCAATCGAAGAAGAAGTCTCTATGTACTTGAATGGATATCACTGCAGTTACCGATTAGAGCAACGAACTCGCTTGATTATAGAAGTACAGCAAAGAAAACGAAAGAAAAGCTTTATCATATCTGCTTTAGTTTTGAACATTACGATTCATAAGTCTTGTAATTGAAGATTTCGAAATGTGTAGACTCACAAGGCACAAGAGTTCAAAAATTCAATAGAAATAAAACATTTGATAAAATTGCCACATGGACTTTGTTCATCAAGAAAGAAGTATAAGTCTTTTAAAAATATGCTTATTTAAAATGATACCTATAATCGAAGAATTTCATGCACTTCTAAATATGTACGGCTTTTTTTAAAATAATTTTATTTCTCACATGTCAACTGTATTAGTAATTAAATATTTATAATTCTAAGACAATAAATTATGAAAAGAAAAAAAAAATTTTGTGGCATATACGATCAAACGTCTTACATTGCTTGGACTTTGTCGTATTTATTCAACGCTACTCTGGTAATTCAATTTTCTTTGTTTTTTTCAAGCTGAAAGTTGAGTCTTGTCGCTCTCTATTCAAGCATGAGAATGAAGAGCTTATTCTTTTTCTCTCTCTCTCGAATTTCTACTTCGTGTGTACGCTTGTCAAAGATGTGTTGATTCTTGTTTTAAATCTGATTATATTAGAGTTTGCTGTTGCCACACTAACGATCTGTCAATCATGTGTAGAAATTCCATTAGTTTACTGTCTTCTGTTTTCTTTGCTTTTAATCACTGTCTACAAGTACCTTTTTTTCTTGACTTATTCCATATAAAAAAAAAACTTGCCTCAATTTCTCTTTCAAAGATTTCTTTGACTACCGCAGCAACCATGTATTGTTGTTATTAGACAAAAGAAAAATAGAAAGAAAATTTTTCCTGTTCGAATAATTTTTTTTTGGCATTCTAAAACCAATCATAGCAAAGGATTTCATAGAAGTAAAAAAATGAATAATAATGAATTTTATTATGCCATTAACAGAGTTTCTTTTTTTTCGATGCTTAATCTGCGAGAAACGAAAACTTTCTCTTGAATCACAAAAAGTCCAAACGGTAAAATCATTTGCATAGCTTTGACGAGTTAGATGTGATAATCTTGAAGAAATAGATTCGTGACTACATTATTTATTAATTCTAGGTTATTGCTGCTATATGGCTACTAGTTTAGATGAACGAAGTGATCCGTTTGCTGATCTCGAATACCGTATAACACATCCGAAATTGTCTCAAGCTGTAGTCAATAGAAATCCGAATGTGAGTATGTTAAGTAGACAACCAACGTCTAAAGCTGCGCAACTGAAAGCAGAAAACCATGATTTATGGTTTCAAAATGAACATTTAGCGGAAGAAAATGGGGCGCTAGGTAGCGAATTGGGAAAATTACAAGATAAACATGAGAAATTAATGTATTTGGCACGTACTCGCCTTGGTGAGATACGTTCAAAATATCAAAAACTTGAACAAGACAATCAAACATTGAAAACTGAGTTAGACCGATTGGTACGTGAATACGAAACAACAAGGAGAATTATTGAAGACTACCGACGTATGGAAGAACGGTAAATCGATTTGAAATTGATTTATTTTCTTTCTAATAATTCAGTTTGTTTTTCTTTTGTGATGAGATAGTTTCAAAGCAAATGATCGTGAACTGCGTTTAATTATTGATACATTAACACGTAATAACGAAGATTTAAAAGTACAAAATCAATCATTTATCAACGAAATTGAATTATTGAAGGAGAAATATTATATTGCTAAACAAAGTTTAGAAAAATCAATGCATGATTCAACCTTACTTAAAGATGAACTAACTAAGGCTGTTTTTGCACGTGATTCTCTTGAAAAAGAAAGTGCTCGACTAAATGGCAAAATAAATGAATTATCTTCGAATAAAAAATCAACTGAAGAAAAACTTGAACTACTCAATGATCGAGCCAACAATTTACAAGTTGATTTAAGGCGGTAAATAATTGTGAAAAAAAAACATATACAATAGTATCGTTCAATTATCAATGAATCAAAATAATGTCGCTTTTTAGTTCGGAAGCCAATGCAGCTATGTTGCAAGAGCGTTTTACCCAAGTTCGAAGTGAACGTGATACTTTAGACGCTGATAGTAAAACTAAGTTAACATTATTAATACAAAAGCTTCGAGAACTTCAAATGCAAAATAAATCTGCTGTAGAACAACTATATTCACAAGGCAAACAATGTGACCATTTGAATAGTGAGAATAAGCAATTACTTGAATATGTAGTAAGTAGAAAAACAAGCAGCAGACGCAGCCGGCAAAGTATTCATTAGTTGCCTTTCGTATTGTTTATAATTTAGAATGGTTATCGTAAAGAAAATGATCTTCTTGCAAAGCAACTTGTTTCTGTCAATGCAAAACAAAAACGTTTGGCTCTCGAACTTGAAAGTTTGAAATCCAGTGATGCTTCCATGAAAAATGAAGAAGCTATGAAAATGCAAGATGCCTTAGTCGGCTTAACCGATCAATTAACACACTTACGTAAAATGCATGCTAATACACTGGCTGAAAATCAGCGTATTAAAGAACTATTAATTGAAAAAGATTCTGTTTTGGCTAGTTTGGGTTATGAACGACATCAATTACAAGATAAAATGATTAAAAACGAACATACAATTCGACAAATGGAACGCATGTTGGATGGAAGCGCTTCTGTGCCTAGACGGTCACCAATACAAGCAAGAAGAACAACTACAGCAGCCAATGCATTTTCATTCGAAAATGTGCTTGAATCTTGAATATAAAATATGAATTTGTGTGTGTGAATATGATTCTAGACTTTTCTTTCAATTTTACATTTTCTTTTCTTGTAATCTGAAGAACAGTGCATTTTTTATTAGAATGACTATGTAATCGTTTCATTGGACTTTGGGTTTTTTTCCTTGCTGACGAGGTATCAACGGACATAAAAAAAAGAGTGATGATCATCGTGCAAGCAAATAGTGACAAGGCTATTCATTGTGGGAGATATCATACAGATGTACGTGAAAAACGAGATAAGCGAAGGTATAAATAGTCTGCATCAAGCTCTAACTCAACAGCAGTCTCTATTTGTTTCATACAACCAAGGTAAGTCAAACGAAAATAGATGTTCGCATTTGACTATGAAGATAACTGGTTTATTTCGATATAGATGCACATTACTTCGGCTCTTGCCGTTCTCGCGCTCGCTTTCAGCTGTACGCTCGCTTATAATGTTGAACTCAATCAACATTGGAAAATATGGAAACAACTTAATAACAAACACTATTCCGATGCCGAAGACCACGTTCGGTAAGAGAAAAGAAAACACTGCACTCGATACATTCGACTGTCTATCATTATATTTGTGTGTAATATTTTAGTCGCGCTACATGGGAAAGCAACTTAAAGCTCGTTCAAGACCATAATTTACAAGCTGATCTTGGTGTACACACATACTGGCTCGGAATGAACAAATATGCCGACATGGTAATTCATTGTCATTTTCTGTTCTGCATCGTTCAAGAAATATTCATGCCTATCAATTTTTCTAGACCATCCAAGAATTTGCCAAAAAGATGAATGGTTATAATGCCACAATGCGAGCACCAAGAGCTATTGCTCGTAACACATTTACATTCAATCCATCAATTGAATTACCAGACACCGTCGGTATGTATTAAAAATGCTTGACCTTATCTTGTTTTTTATAAACATTTTATTGGTTTTTTTTCTAGACTGGCGTGATAAAGGCTACGTTACTCCTATCAAAGATCAAGGGCAATGCGGTTCATGCTGGGCTTTCTCATCAACTGGCGCTCTTGAAGGTCAACACTTCAAAGCCACTGGCAAACTTGTGTCACTCTCGGAACAAAACTTAGTTGATTGCTCAGGTGCACAAGGTAACATGGGTTGCAATGGTGGTTTAATGGATCAAGCTTTCGATTACATCAAAGAAAACAATGGTATTGATACCGAAGATTCATATCCATATGAAGCTATTGACGACCAATGCCGATTCTCACAATCAAACGTTGGTGCTACAGACACTGGCTTCACTGATATTAAATCAAAAGATGAAAGTGCTCTTCAACAAGCTGTTGCTACCGTTGGACCAATTTCAGTTGCCATCGATGCTAGTCACGCATCATTTCAACTATACAAAAAGGGTGGTATGTAACAACTTCAAGTGTCTTTAGTTGATCGAAATCAGTTTTTTCTAGTTTACAATGAACCATTCTGCTCACAAACCCGTCTTGATCACGGTGTCTTAGCTGTTGGTTATGGCACAGACTCTGGTAAAGATTACTGGCTCGTTAAAAACAGGTAATTATTATACACACTTTCAATTTTCATTGATTATCTAATCGATTGGGTATAATTATTTTAGCTGGGGTGAAGGCTGGGGTGACCAAGGTTACATCAAAATGACCCGTAACAAACGCAACCAATGTGGTATTGCAACTGCTTCCAGTTACCCAAATGTTTAAAAGCATAGTGGAACTGTTTTGCTATTCTATTTTCTTTTTCATTCTATCTTCTATTGTATTCTAATAATAATTATAATAACATCATAACAATAAAAAAGAGAATATATATATATATCTATATCTATATCTAATTAATCATTCTTAAGCGAATGTCAAAGCCTGACGCATATATATATATGTTTGTGTGTGTGCGTGTTTTTTGTCTTCAACAAACAAACTTCATTGGGATGTATCTAACTGAAATTCGAATGGGTTTTCATCCCTGAAAATGATCATTAACAAATAGAATGCATTTTTTTAATCTGTACTTGAATGAAACGATTGGCAATGGACGATAAAAAGAAAGAGAGAGAGAGAGAGAGAGAGAGAATACTTTGCTCATCAATAATGCGATATTCTCGCAACACATTTCCTATTTATTATTTTTTATCAAAAGGAACTATCTAAGCGGCATATTGTGTTTTATTACTCTTCATTGCTTACGAACTACTCAGAAATGCCAAGCAGGAAAATATAAAAGAAACCGGAACTTCGGCCTCCTGTGATCATTGAGTAGCAATAACAATTACATTGTTAAAATGTAAGTATGCAAGTACGTGTCTGAAAAACTCTATTCAGTATTATGGAGAAAACAGAGACATAGAAGATTCACTATGAAAGCTGACATAGAGCTAGATATATAATGAGAAGAACGAAAAAAACCTTCATTTCTACATTTTGTTCAATCATAGGAAAATTGAATTAGTGAGCTATCCCATCGATATGAGCGTTAGAATTGCAAAATAGAATTGATTCTTCTTGCATGCGAAATAGAACGACAATAAATGCAATTATTAATCTAGTACGTGTATAGGACTAACAATCATTTTTCTTTGCTTCGAACTAGTATATATTTGATATAATGGCTGCCAACTGGACCTTTGATCATCACGATTATTCCCCATTTGGCTCGGATGAACATATTTTAATAACAGAATATCGTGCACTCATCATTACAATAGTTTTCTTCTTAATTGGACTGTTTGGAATTTTGGTTATATTCATTGGCAACGGATATATTATTCGTCATTCAAATGATGGTGAAAAACGTACATTTGAAAATTTCCTTGTCGAAATATCATGCTTCGATTTCATTGTACTTTTTTATCATTTAATTAATTCAATTATTCGTTATAAATTATTACCAGAAAGTGATCCCCATACGATGATTGGTTTAATTAATATTTCAACTGTCTGTTGTAAATTACTAACATACATCGTACGAATCTCAACATTGATGGCTCATTGGTTAATCATTTTATTATTACTCAATCGATTATTTCTTGTTTATCCAACATTTTATAGGCTTATATCTGTCGTTAATGCAAAATATGCTGTGTAAGTACTGAAATTATGTAATAAGAATTCTCGAAATCAATCAAAATATTTCCAAGAAATTGTTATTCTTAGATGGAGTAATTTTATTTTCTTTTTCATTTTCATAATTGAATACAGATGATTAATTTTTTTTCTTAATTTATTTTAATGCGAAGTTCTTTGACACAACAAATATTATTTTATCTGAATCATCGAAAATTTATTATTAGAAAAAAATATTTATCTATGACGATATACGATAACGTTGCTTTATTTTTCTCAATGCATCAAACATATTAGAGTCGAAGAGTAAAGAATCTTTCTTTTTTTGTCTGAAATGAATGCACACAGTGGAGATGATGTTAAAATTTTGCGTAGTCAAGATTGATTTCATGTTGACATTATGAATTTGTATGTAAGAAAACAAAATTATTCTTGTACGTAATTATTCATGACTAAATGACATCTATGTATGATGATAGATGAAAATATAAGCTCATATGAATGTCCTCGGTTGACTCAAGTTTCATGATATTCTTTTACATGACTAGTATATATGAAAAAAAAAAGAGCTCGTCTTTTTCAAACATTGTTGAAATACTCGTTTCTTTTAATGAAAAAATAGGACCTAAGTGGATTATACTGTTTGATAGGAAGATTTATTTAGATTAATTTCTAATACAAATATTTCTATGAAAGAAAATGTAATATTTCAGTTGTGTCAGACAGAGCAGAAAAACTATTTTAAACAGAAGTAACTATTGCTTCTTGACATACAATGTACTTAATTACATTTTTTACAAATAATCTCGGATGTAGACGATGATAGATCTAGATTATCTATCCTTGGAAAGAGAAAAGTGCAACGTGTAAGTCCATGTAAAAATTTATAAACAGTTAACAAAAAGACTCGATATTGACATCTTCCGATGTCGTTAATGTTTTGTAATAAAACGTTCCATTAAGCACAGAAAATATTGTAATAAAACATCAAATATACAACAGATGTTTCCTGTGCAACAATCGAACACAACACCATAAATAGTGAAATTTGCATTGCTTCAAAACATAGGAATTCATGCAAAAATAAAAACAAAATGACAAATTATAATATTTTCTAGTATTATTATGCCGTTTGAGATGAGTTTATGCAAATGAGACATGCATACATCTTGTTTGCCTAGATTCACATTTGCCGATAAATGTAGTCCCCGATGACGAAAAACAGGAAGATTGAACGATTAGTGTTTTCGAGTAATTCAATAAAACAACAGAGAAAATTAAATTTGTCAGATGCTGATCCTTATTGATCTTTTTTTTATTGATGCACAAGAATTTATGTATATATAAGGTTTGAGTTTGTAGCATCAAAAGATGGATGTCCGTTGGAACTAATCATATTGAAAGCATAAACGAAGAAAATTTAACAGTTTTATAATCCAGGGGTTATCAGAATAGACTGTGCATTACAGTGTAAAAAATATCAAAATAATGCATCTGTAATATCATCTAGAAGTGATTTTGAATCATACAATGATGACCGATTTTGGCCAATTCCAATGTGTTCTTGTGTCGAGAAAATCTCTAGTGCATTAATATCTATGTATGTTTCAGTTGTTGTGAAATGAAATTTTGACGTCACAAATAAAATATTCTTTCGAAAAATGACTCATAGCACTAGAGAAAATCGTCGACTTTCATGAAATTATACGTACCGATTGATTTTTATTTAGTTTGGGTTTACTTTTTCTTTTTACTCTTCTGAACGTTCTACCCATTGAATCCATGTCATACAATGCGCATCTTGTTCTTCTATCAAATTCAACATCGAATATAACACTCGATCGTCATTGTTTGATGAATGCTGAAATGGTTGATTTAGAAGCGTCAATATATTCGACTGTTGTTATCGTGAATGTTTTCTTTTACAATGGTATTGGTCTTATTTTACCAACAATAATTATTTGCATTCTATCAATATTAATATTTCAAAAAGGTGCACATCTTTGGAATGAATTACATATACATCATTCTGACACAGAAAATGTTTCCTTGAGATCCAATTCTCCTATTGTTGAATATCTCCGAACATATAATGCAGCATTTACACTTGGCATTATATTTGTATTACTTTCAATACCAAATAAATTACTTCGTTTGATTGTCTTATTTGCATCGCATAATATTGAAGACTCGAATTCATCGCCTCAAATTCTTTTACAAGCACATGAACAAATGCAAACAATCGGTCATGCATTTGAACTTTCACTTTATTCATATAAATGTTTTATATGTATTTGTACAAGTTATCGTTTTCGTTGTGCATTAAAATATTTATTAACATACCATCGTAAACATGCTATTATTGATCGATATCGACCATCAATGGAAAGTTATTATGGAAATAAGAAAATACAAATAAGAAACTCCCAAGAAAGTGTACCATTTGAAGCATTATATAAACATTTACAAATAAATGAATTTGAAACACCAATTACTGTTTATACTCGTGGCATGTCTACGGAATTATATAGTCATCGATCAAGTTTTAAAGCACGATCAAGTGTATCTAGTCGACGAACAAAAGAAGATGAAATATCACTTTGAAAACTATTTTTGCAAAACTCTCATTTGTAAAAAATAAATGTTTCCATAAACCAATGAGTATTTTTTTGTCTCGTTTATACAAAAGTTACATTCGATAATAAACTGTCGATCTAACATGTCGTGTTAACATAGTATGTTGTAATAGATTGAATGAAGAAAAATATGTGTCCATAATATCATTTTCAAGATGATCGGTCGAGACATACGATGATCATTCGAAAGACATGAAAAATGCATAAAGTGACTACTTAAAATTATATTTATATATATATATATATATAGAAAGAACATGATTTATATGACATGACGTGTGGTTTAAACTTGAATTGAAATAAATTTCGATGTCAATTACCTAATGATGTGTTCTATCCTTTATATTCTTAATGAAATCATTCTAATACTAAGAGCACCTGACATAGAAATTAAATTCATAAAACAGTAACTTTAACTTGCATCTTAAAATGTTGAGCACGTTTTCAAATTCGTGAAATATATTGTCATTATTTCTTTGTTTTTCTCTTTACAAACTTGAAATTTCTTTACTTATTGTTATGAATTAATCAAATGTTGTTTGTATCATTTTGAATTCGAACAAATTTACAGATCAACTGAAATGAAACATCTTTTTTTGTAAAATTTGGTGTAACAATGGAATGTTCAAGTTTAGTCGCATAGTTGTAGTCAATAATAACTGAGACAATATTTTAATGTTACTTTTTTCAAAGACATGATTACAATCGATTCGAGACTATTGTGAACATTTACTTGAATCGTTGATAATCAATAGACATGCATTGATCGTGAATTTGACCTTAGGAAGATGATAATAAATAGAATTTTCTCTACTTTTAAATAAATCGATAACACGTTGTTCATACGACATATTTCAATCATGAATGCAAGGAAATATCGTTCTTTTAGAATTTCGATATCTACTCTATAGTAAATTGATGTTTATTCAAGATCAATGATTGATTCTTATTTATTTTTATTGATTCACAGAGATCCATTCGACATATGTTACAGTATGGATATGTGAAGAATTCATAACTCATTAACGTGCAGGCATATAAACAATGTCGAAAACATTCTACAAGATGAATTGATCTTTGTACTATATTGCTAAGAAAACTTAATGAATTTTTATCATAATATTGCAAGTACTCTAGTACTCTAATCTTACAGAACTAACAGGTTGTATAATAGAACATAACGTTGAACATTTTTTCTACTGTTTCTCCAATTTATTGTTCATTATCAATAATCATTTTCTCTCCATGCATATGAGAATTCATTTGAAAATTCTTTAAAAAATCATACTCAATTATCTCAAAGTGCGTTGTATTGAGTGTAATTAATACGGTTTCAAGGCGCATTGATTGTTTTTCCGTGTGTCAAAAGAGTATTTATAGTAAACGAGAAAAACCTCAACAATAACCAAGAAAAAAATTACACAAAATAGGCAAAAAATTCTATTTTGTTATTGCTCATTCCATAAAAGGATTGTATGCTTTACTAAACTTGAAAGTACTCGATTAAAAAGTAGAGAATCATTTCGATGGTAAAAACAGATAACCTGGCAATGATGAACTCCATATATCAGTAAACAAACAAACAGTTCACCTCACAGTAATAAGTAACGTATGACGAGGATATTCTAAAATTGCTTTTTGTGAAGTAGCTATTGAATATACGCACGTCACAATATTTAAAAATACATGTTGATGGTGCAAATAGTTTGTGAGAAAAATTTTCATTGAGAAAAATCGAAAGTGTTCACTCTATGATTGAATTCGCAGTTATTATTTTTTTTGAGTTGAAAATATCTAAACAGACTTTTTTCTTAGATGTCTATACTTATTACTCTACATGTAAATCAATCAGTAACACACCAATTAATGATTATTACTACCAATTTCATTTGACTTCGCAGCAGAAAATATTTCATTGAAGACATATAGTGAGAGTTTGTTGTGAGACAAATCCAATAAAATTCTATCAATTTTATTCAATGATTGCAATATAGATCTCAAGTGCGTTCTCGTTTAATATCAACATGTAGAAATATTCAGTCGTATTTGTGCGATTACTTGTAAATGCATAGATACGAAAATATTTTGATCATTCGTACACTTCCTTCATACTGAAGTGTGTTAAAACTAGCACTATTTCTCGTACATTTATAATTCAAGTTTTAACCGAATTACAGTCACCATACAAGCGCATTGTGTTTTCGCGTTAATCAAATATGATTGTATAAAATAATCAAAGTATTGTTTGATGTCGCATGCTTGAGTTAAACATACTTGAAGAATGCTCTTCGCATGCAAATTTTAATTTTGATGCGCGCACATGATTTATCGTACATATTATTCTGTGTTAACACAATGAATATTTTGCACGAGTTCAATGTGCACGTGACTAAGTACAACCTCTTCATCAGTATGTGTGTTTGAGAAATTTCTAAAGCTGATTGCTTCATACAAAAACCGTAGATTTCTGTTTGTTTTCAAAGAAAAGAAGGAAAAGAAATGAAAGTTGATGCTTACACTATAATATGTGTTTTAATTTTCATTTCTCTTGTTTTCATATTTACTACATACGATGCTTTGAAATCATTGTGAAAGATTAAACCCTAAATTTTGTCTTTTTTCTTCATTTTATTCTTACATAAGTGAAGATTTTGATTTTTAACCTATGAGAGTAATAACTTCGCACTATAATTATATTCTTTAAGAAACAGCATGTTTAGTAGATTCCTGCTCGAGTGCCATACTTTCATCCTTTAATTATCGTTTCAATTATCGTTCTTAAGTCTCTTTAATGAATGGAACCAAAAAATTTTATTTCTTCACCAATAAAAGAGATTGTATTTTTCGTCAAAACTTTCAATTATGGGATGCAATCTGTAGGAACTCGATTTTCAAGGAAAAGCGCCTTAAAAAATTATTTTGCATTCATACATTGAATGTGAATCCAAATACATTTAGAAAGTGTTTTTATTTTTCATGCTCATCTAATTGATCACATTTAAAAAACTAAGAGAAGTCTTGCTGCTGTCTATCGCATTTCTTTAATAAATTGTTTTTCTTTTGTGTCTATTGATTTTGTTATTATTTTCTTTTGTCGAAAATGATTTGCACTTAAGATGAGTATGCAAAAATATTTAGCTGATACTTTTCATGTGTTATTTACTAATCAGAAAAATGTTTTTTGAAGCATTCAAGGGAAAATATATCAAATTCTTTACTTGAGGAAAAAATTGCGTAGATACATATAAAAAAACCACTCTAGGCAGAGATACATAAAAGTTTAAAGAAAAAGAAGACATCTATTTTCTTTTATCGAACAGGAACAGAAGAAGAAGAAAGGTAAATGGATGAATTTTTTTAAATAGGGCATATTAGTAGTAATAGGCATACAAAACGGAAGGAGAAAGAGCATGAAAATGATTTACTATTAAAAAACATACACTTTCTCGGTCTTCCTTTGGTATTATAAAAAAAGCGAAGACAAAAGCTCATGGTAAAATAGAACAAAAAAAGATGTGCACGACATTGTATGCATTCGAAATTTTGCAAACATTATAAACGAAACTTTGTTCTTTCTCTGTGTCTCTCTTTTCTGCTTCATAACTCTATCTATGAAAACGTTGAAAATGTCATTGGTGAATAGTATTCAAAGAATAAACAAGAAGCAGATGGTTCATCATCAAAACTAAAGATTAATTTTATAAAACAATACACTGTGCAATATATATTCACAAACGGCTAATATTTATTGTTTCTAAAATGATGGCCTGTGCTGATAACGCTACAAGTAATACATATTAAAGTATCATCTAGCATAGTGATCGAATTCGGATCTAATCGAATACAACTATCTAATGTTATGATGATAATGAAGAATTCTCAGTAGATTTTCTAGTTGAAAGATTCTAAATCTATTAATGGATCGAAACGCATGAGTTGAGATTGAATTGAAATATTACACTACGATCATAGGAGTTATAGACGAGATGATTCATTTTTATGTATTCGAAAATTCCTCATATATATATTTATGTTGTATCTGCATCTTTTTAGTAATAACACAATTGTCTGAATGTAATCAAACAGTGAACATAACTCAAACGATTCAGGATGTATGTGAAGATCATTGATTTTTATCATTTTGTTCGGTATTACTTGTGGTTTCTCTTCATTTCAGCTTTATAATTTATATGAAAATAACACTTCAAGGCTAGTTTCCGATGTCTTTTACAATATATCAATTTTTAATTTAAAGTAAAATGTACTTTTCATTGTTCATTATTTTTTCATACTTCTGTTATTAAAATAAGTTGTACTTCATCACTCGGTAACTATTTTGAACAGATTATAATATTTACACGAGCTGTTTCGATTCGTATTCAAATTGCATTCGGTATGAATAACTATGATTCGAACATTCCCATAGAAAAATATATATCTAGGACATGCTGCTTTTTTTCTTTAAGTTTCAATTTATTTTGATTATATTACTGGCAATAGACATTCGATAAATGGCTTTTTGATTGACAAGCAAAAACCTCTTTATCTTTCATCGATCAGTTTAAATTACAGTAAGCAATAGATGAAAACGAAGGTTGTATTTTAATTTGAAATGATTTCTCGTATGTCAATTCTTGATGCAGTTTATATGATTTCTACAATAACGTACATAGATAGATTTGAGATCCAAACAAACATGTGAAAGACGAGTTTTGTTTTGATATGATTCTTTTTCTGTTACCTATTCCAATCATGCCCCTATATTATGGTAACCTACCTGTATAAACTAAAGTTATAAATTGACACGAGCGTCAAATACATCGAAATGGTTGGCAGTTGAAAAAGTGAATCATCGTTTTCTTATCAGGTATCAAAGGTCATAACACTATATTACAATACAATTGATATGAATTTAACTGAATAATGAGACTTATTCAACAATTGACATAAGATCGAAATAATTATCGATTACAAATTATATACTATATTAGAATGTAGTTGTCCAAAAGATATAACGAATAAAGAAGCGACGCAGAATTTAATCATAACCGCTTAACACTTACAGTTGTGTTCAGTCAAAAATAAAGAATCTAGAAGCCATCGAGAAGTAAACATGTCACGTCGTTCATTTCGAATCTTAAATTTTCTATTACTAGATAAAAAAAGGTTTTAGTGAAAGTTAGATAAAAATGGGATAGATAGGTAATTAAGTTCAACGTGCTATTGAAATTTGTATGACAATTAAAACTGTAAATGTCAATGATGAATAATTTTTTCTAGACAATTTTCGGTAAATATATTAGTTGTTTTGAATCAGTTACAGATAGCTTAATGTGATACCGAAAATTTCCATGCATAGACATCAATATTTGTATGAAATCAGTCGAACGATACTAATTAACAAGATAATATCTTGAAAAATATGTACATGGGTATCTTTCGATATAAAAACAAGCAAACCTATTTTTCCAATTTCTCGTGCTCAATAAATGAAATCCTCAAAGTGTCAACCATCTTCGTAGACGATTATTATATGATGGAATTTTCAAATGTAGACAGTTCTCAAGAAGAAAGTAGAAGAATTAGTTTGTGGAAAAGTAAAGATTTTCTATTCTACTATTGCTACAATGTAGAAAAGTCACTAGGATTGATAGAATCTATCAAAAAAACGATCTTCATGGGTAAAATTGCGAACAAAATCTATTCAAATAGATGCATTTTACGAGAACACTATGAACTAGCTGACAGAAAGCTTGAAGATGACGATTTTCTTGTAAGAATTTATGAGAAAACCATCAGTTTTGTTAAGTTTTAGTACAACTTACGAAATGCTTTATTTGCATGAACATATATGTATAGCTTTTCAGTGCTGGTGCTTTCCTCTTTCACAATTAATTCCATTAAGAGTCTGTATTTCTTTACTACTGTCATATCGATTCAAAATATCTTTCAAAGTTCAGTTTCATAAATTTTTATTCGTTTCATTTATAGATGCCCAATCTAATGCTTGTTCAAGTGGTGAAGTCGCCCAAGATCTACTTTGTCCAACGAATAGTGTAACACCTCAATGTACTAATCGTCTTACCAATCCATGGATTTTCACGTGCCGGTTTGGAATAAAAAACGAAGTCTACATTGATAATTTTTGTTTTCTTTTTGATACTTTTAATGTTCAAGCGAAATTTCTATGACATCAACAATATCGGCATTATCAACTTTAACTATGGATGAATTGTCGTCAACAGTAACTTCCTCAGCTTGGAAATCATGGCACATTGGTCTCATATGTGGTTTAAGTATGTGTTTCACCAATGAGTATAACTTCAATGAACTTATTTTTTCAATTCAGGTATATTATTTCTGTTAATTGCTTTTCTTCTTGGTGGATATATTTATCGCCTTTTTACACGTTCACAACATTTTCCATTATCAACAGTAAATTCATATGGTGATATAAAATCGATACAAAAGAAGTAGATCGAAAAAATTTCAATCTTCATCAACCAGACTTGTGTTTCTCTTTGAATTAGTGGAA
The DNA here is from genome assembly GCA_900239685.1 of Rotaria macrura. Classification (NCBI taxonomy): domain Eukaryota; kingdom Metazoa; phylum Rotifera; class Eurotatoria; order Philodinida; family Philodinidae; genus Rotaria; species Rotaria macrura. The sequence goes on along the minus strand of OENT01000829.1, from coordinate 13,929 downwards.
CACGACACGGTCAAGCTGTTCAAATACATACGACCATGCTTCAATCAAAGCAAAGACAATATATGAAGAATACTTCTACTCATGATAGTACTGATACAAACAGTAATAATCAACAAAAGAATTTTATCAATTTAAGAGAACCTGTACCATACAAGTAAGATCAATTGTTTCTTTTTCGGATGTACATCTGTATTATAAGCCTAGCAGTCAAGTGACATTTATTGACCATGTTAAAATCTATGATCCAGTTTTTTCTTCGAATATTCCTAAAAATTCATCGAAACCTGTTTCAATATCAAATTATCGTCCTAATTCATTCACATCAACAATGAACTCAATAGCGATCATATCTCGACCTGTATCTAGAACGTCATTGCATCACTTAAAACTGATAGCTGATAAACATGACCAAAGTCAATATATTAACCTACTCAATGTTTTTGTATTTTTGAAAACTTTTTTTCACAGATAAGTTAGACGATGATAAACTTAATCCATCGGACAGTATCTCATGGAATCCATCGTCTTCATCTAATCTCCGAAAATTGAGCACAGGCGTATCAGGACAATGTTCAAATGTAATGTCACTTGATGAGAGTTTACATGACGAAGATGCATGGATGTCTATTTTGGATGTAGCTAATGCTGAAGTAAATTTTAAACATATCATAAATATAGATATGAGCTTAGATTTTTATTTTAGCTTGATGTACTCAATCGATTGGAAAATGAACAAAAGTATATCAAAACAATAGTTTAACAGTAAAAATAAAGATTTCATTCTAGTAGTTTTCTTTTGTATTTTCATACATGAATGCTTCTATGTATTCATGTATAATGTTATTGAGGTAAAATCATCGTAAGAATTTTTATTCAAACTGTTATATTTTAAAGTAAAATATAAATTTTAAAAAGTACGTTTTATTGTTTTAAGATTCTTTCAATCAGTAAATATTAGTCAAAAGATCAAAACTAATTGAAAACTTGTACGTCATATGACAATGTTATTTGTCTCAACAAGCTCGATAGATCAATTACAAGATGAGGCTTTTGTTAGCTTAATCAGATCATACATTCTTTTTTTCTTATTTCTTATTTTTTTGTATCCTTGACATGACCAAATACAGCTATCATTCTGTCTCATTAAAGAAATGTCAATGAACCATTAAGAATGTCTTCTATATGTATAAATAATTTTAGAATATTCTTATTTGATTTTGATGTGCGCGTTTTGACACGCGCGTTCGTGAGAAATTATTCAAAATGTATGGTTCGGTTAAACACACAAACTGAATTTGTTGTAATTATATAATAAACATCGAGTGTATTTTTCTATGCTGTTTATAAGCAAAATAAATCGGTGATCAAATGTTCGTATACATATATATATATTTTTGCAGAACGAACAAATTATCCAATATCTATACTACATATGTATTTCGTTTCTTCGTCTTCATTCATTTCAAGAATTGACACGAAGAGGCGATGACGGATTGTGTAAATAAATATAAGCACTAGATGAATGTTGCTGTTGCTGTTGTTGTTGTTGTTGTTGTTGTTGTTTATCGTGCGATGATGTATTATCAGATTGAAATAAAGGTCGTTTGAAAAGAGGAATGTGTTCCGGTTCTAATGATGGTTTTTTCGTATTATTTAAATTATGTATTGGTGTCAAATGAATTGATGTTGAATCAGGTCGTTTCATTACTGGGGATGATGATGGTGAAAGTGGAGAGATTAATTTATGTATAGGTGAAGATAATCCAGGAGAAGAATTATACGATGAATGTAGATTTAATTTGAAAGACGTTGGCGATGTAGGCGTGATTTTATCAAACTCAGTAGTATTGTCTATTGTTGGCTTTCTATCAGATTTTGTTGCACGTGCAGTTGATTTCAATGATTGAAAATCATCTTCATCGTCGCATATATGATTGAATAACTCCGATAGTACAGGAAATACCCGATGGCAACGATCGCAGGTACGCAACTGGTTAATTTCATTGTATAAACCTCCTGTATGAAGAAAGACAAAAGGAGTGAAAACGTTTTTCCTACTTAATTTGCATGCAATACTCTATGTCAATTAATGTCGAAAATGATTTGCAAAAAGAGCAATACTAAAGCAGCTAATAGTATAATCAATCACTAAGAATTTGACTATTTCAAAAGTAAATATTATCGTCAGTGATTAGTGAAGCGAACGTACGATTCAAATTACCACTACTAATCTAAGTGATTTTTCCTACAAAAAGTGCACCAAACGATCACCAAGCATACAAAAATAAATATTAAATAATCATAAAAAAACATGCTGAATCTATTTAATGATTAAAAAATAAGCAAGTGACGCTAATTTAAAAAAAATAATGTAAGTGTAAAATAAAAGAGAAAGAAAAAACTTCGGTGAAAAATGATATTTCATGCAAATTATTTAGCAGTGGCGGGTCGTCTCATTCTATTACCGAACGATGTTTTGGGTGCAGATTGATTATCAGTATTGAGACTTGCCGACATTGGATTATAATATCGTTTGTTTTCTGTTGCTTGTCGTTTGATTCCGAATTGTTTACAAAGTTCTTCATGATTAAGATAATCACTTAAACGAATATTTTGATGACAATAAATACATTTTGTTGTATATATTTTTTCTTGATCTGAACGATGACGACACACAGCTTCGTGTTTGAGAAGATTTTCTAATGACGTTAATGGATAAAAACAATAGCGACATGTTTCTAGTTTCTGTTTACTGGTAGTACTATCGTTCATGGTTCGTCGACTGTAGCTATGATTGTTGATGTTTGTTGGTTTTGTTTGTTGAAATACAAAATGTTCGTCAATATTTTCTTCGTCACTATCTTTATGGTTAAAACGTGATGATGATGAAGTAGCTCGTTTCGTATCATTTCTATATCTTGATGTTGGCGTTACATGATTAACAGGAATTTTCGTTCGATTTGTTGACGCTGCTCGTTGTTGATGTGATGCACTACGTAAGCGGCTCGATGAATGATGCCAAAGTAGATCATCATGTAGAAATTGATCAAATATCGATCGTGTTAACATCTCAAACATCATGAATGGATCTTGTTCAAATGACCAATCATGATTCCATTTTGATCGAGTTTTTCTGCGAAAACGATTGTGACTAGAATGAAATTGTGATGGAAACGAATCAAAATGATCATAGTCGGCCTCGTCATCTGATGATGATGAACCAAAAGTGGTATCGAAAAAAGAGAAATTTGGTGAATGAAATTTATGAGCAAAATGCACGTTCCGTTGATGAACATTGAAGAATGGTTCATGAAAATGAAAACGAGACGAATGATTATTTGCCGATGTAAAGTACGATTGATTCGATGAATGAAATGATGAATTATGTTTATGTTGTTGCGATGTTGTAGAATTTGTATTCGTTTTCTGCTGTTGTAAATCATACGTCCGACGCTTATCAGTATCACTTAATGTTTCGTAAGCTTTATTAATTTGCTTAAATATTTCTTCAGCTGTTTTCGACGAGTTTTTATCTGGATGGTATTGAAGTGCTTTTTTTCGATAAGCCTTTTTTATTTCATCTTCAGTAGCTGTTGATTTAACGCCTAGTATGGCATAGCAATCATTGGCCACCATTGTCTAGGTGCCTATTATTTCTTTACCAAGCTGTATAATAACGTTTGCACATCTGAATAAAACAAAACAGATGATTTGATTTTCATTGATAGAATAGCGTCCATCGATCAAACAGAACTATACCAAGCAGGTAAATAGTTACTTACTCACAATTTCAATGTATCGGAGAAATGCGCTTTGATTAATACACAAGGTAGAGAAAAAAAGATGAAACTGAATACGAATAAGAACGAAAGGAAAAAAGAATGTATGAAGAAACAAAATAGAAGACATAGACATGCGTATGAATACATCGTATACTTGTAAATCACTTTAGTACTCGTCTGATTCCTACGATACGAAAATCAAGGCTCGTAAATAGTCAACAAATAACAACATTATTATCAAGATCATGTTTATGCGTAGGAGCTCAACGATATGGTTATGATACTTTATACTGTATGGAGACAAAAAGAAACAATACTAATGATAGTTGTTAATAGGACAGCCGTTATTAGAATAGAATACACAACACAAAGCGATAGAACAGAAAAGGACATTACTGCTGTAAAACTACAACCAACTGGGCTACATAATGTGTAAAAAGAAAAGCGACGAACAACTAAATGCACACAGAGAAAGAAACGAGTTGAGATAATGAAAATAGTCCTGTATTCTAATTAAATCGATTAGAGATATATCTGATAGCCTAACGATATCTTTTTTTTAATGTTAATAAACCTTGTTCGTGTAATCCTACTATGAACTTCTACTTTTCCATCTCTTTTCGCGTCTTTCTTTCGTGTAAATCCATATTTCGAGGTCAATCAACTTAAGTCCATCGTCGACTAATACAAACGACGACATCTTAGTGACATTCCGTTCTTTTTTCTATCCATTCTCGATATAACTGCTGATGTAATATACGCAAATAAATGAGAAGCAATATATCAAAAAAAAACCGCAGAACACATATGTATATACATATTTTGTTCTCTTCTTCTTCTTTTTTTGCTCTGCCTCTCTTTCTTCTCGCTTTCTCTCTGCAAATGATTATTACATAATCGTTATATACAGTTTTTTCACACACATGTACGTAGAGATTGAAATATGACACAAGAAGTACAAGATTGAGCTTGACAATTTTCTAGACAATAATGGAAAAGAAAAATGAGAACAATACTATTGAACTATTGAGAAATTTAATTATTTCATTGATGAAGTTGAGCGATCAACTTACTCTTTGGCCAACAAATGAAAAAAAAGATTCTTTTACTTGCTATTAACCGCATTTCAGCCTAGCATTTGCGGTGTTATTCTCCTCTTCCGTTCTTTACTTGTTGTTTCGGCTAAGGTCGAACAAGTGAATGAAAGAAAGAATGAATGAATGAGAAAAAAATAAGGCATTCTCTCTTTCTCTCTCTCTCCCTTCGAACACTACAATGTAATAATAAAGAAAACGAGAAAAAAGAAAAAAAAATCAGCAGGACAATATGAACAGACGACGATGCAGCTGTTGTTGTTTTATTAGTATAAATCAATAGTTTTTTTTTCTGTTGCTTTTTTTTCTAATTTTACACATAACCGCAGAGCAGTGGACAAAGAAGAAAAATATTAGTTTCTTGTAGCAATGGATGGGATTATTTTTTTTAACGCTTCTACGTACATTAGTTTTTGTAATGAAGAAAAAAAAAAGAAGAAAAGGTCGACTTTTTTTCTTATTTGTGATTTGTGGTGCCCTGTACCCATTATCGGTTGTACAGGGACATGGTGCTCATTAAAAGAAACTTTATAAAGAAACCAATTACAGTAAGGAACCAATATAGAACAATGAGCGTAGACAACATGAGTCATTAAGAAAACTTTCTGAGAACTAAATTATATTCATATGTGAGTATAACATATCAACTATTGGCAAGCACACTGCTTGAACTATGTAGAACAGAGAAGTAAGAAACTAGCTCTATTGTGATCATGAGAATCGAATATGAAAACGCTTGTACATGAAAGTCGTACACCTTGACGATTTTTTACTATTTCTACTGTCAAAAACGAGAAATACAACGCGACTTATAACCGGTCTTAAAAAGACGTCGAAACAATAGGGATGATTGATGTATGATGATAGAATGTGTATTTATATTCATTGTTGATGAAGTGTTTTCTTTTTATCACATTATTTGAATGTTACATTGTCAACGTAAGCTATGTCGAGTGTTCTAAAGTTTAGAAGAAACAACTGGGTATAGTTTTATACGGGCGAGTCACATCAACAAGAGTTTCTTTCGAGTTTTCATAGTTTGACCTTGAAAACAAGATTCAAAACATCGATTAGATTTGAATGCTTGAGGCTGATTCATAGGTATTTTCATAGAACTTATGCCTCGTGGAACAATGTAGAAGTTCGTTTGTAAATTTAAATGAGTGCGTGTTGATTTGAAATCTTCTCAAGGACATTTCGTCTGAGCATTTAATGTTATTACGAATTGCTGAAAAGCCCTGAAGATGTTGTGCTGCTCATTCATATTCGGTATTCAACTTGACATGAAGATCATCAATATGACTGAAAGTCATACTATTGTAATTCAACTTTTCCGATAAGAGAATTCTAGTTCATAATGAATGACGAGTAGTATTAGAAAAATTTTAATTTTAATTTTAATATGGATCATATTCATCGATATAAAATTTATTTCTAGTATTTTCAGTCATAAAAAGTATGAAAATTTCTCAACTCGAATTTATTCTTTCGGACATTGTCCATGATAAAGATTCGAAGACTTTATATCTGATATCTCTGTTACAAAAGCAAGTCAATATTTTAAGTTTTTTAGAAGATAATATCAATTCATTTCGTATCAAAATTTTCTGCATATTAATAAGAATCACTGAATTTAATTGATCCTTTCTACGTTTACTTGTTTCACGAGTGAACAGGTAGGTTTCAGTTAGAAAATTGATTCCGAAACTAAAGTGTCGTGTGATGAATATTGAGTTGAAACATAAATCTACACTATTTCAGGATTAATTTGATGAATTAGTCCTCACGATGAAATTACTTCTCATGGTAAATCTATATCAGCAGATCGAAACATCTCGTAATAGTGACTTGAAGGAGTAAACCTGTAAGATAAGAATATTGTCGAATTCAATGAAATAAAAAATCAAAAACAATTCATATTGAATTTTTTCTTCAGAATATATCATTAACTATGACAGATATTACATTGTAGTCTGCAGAAAGCATTACAATGTCAGGCATATATCATCATTCAATGCTGCTTAGTTTTTGTATGTGTATTTTTGTTTGATGCTTCAAAGTGTAAATTTTTAACGAAGTATGTATTACATTCATGAAACCTATGAGTATCTTTTGACTTCTACTACTTGATGTTATTCAATAGTTTAAACATATGCTTCAATTGATAAAGAAATGAGATAGATGCTGAAGATAGAATATATTGTTTGGTAGAAATTCAAACTTTCGTTTGCATTAACAAGATGTGATACTAGCCTCTGTTATTTACAAAGAAAGATTATTCGTTTTACAGAATCTTCCAATATTGTTCATGTAAATCACTATTGTGTCGATCTCTAAAAATGAATGATAGAAGTATTCGTAGCAGCAAGTGAATTGATTGTTTGAATTTTTGTAAAATTAAATCTCAACGAACTCTAGTACAGATAAGGTATGTAGTGAAAAATCCTTCATGCTTTGATGTCCGAAAATAAATAAGCATAGAATAACAGCATCGCCCCTTATAAAGCGACACAGTATACATTCCCTTTTAACTCGTACTCATTCATGAAAATCATAGTAATACCATATCATCAATATTGTCATACATGAATTTGTAAGAAACTCTTCCGACACGTCTAAGGTACAGTCAAATGATTTTCATTAACATCTTATGTTTTCTAATTACATTGGATTTGTTTGCATTCAATTACTTTACTACCTTGGTCAAGTTTGTATGCAACAGGTCATAAAAACGTAAAAGTCAAAAGATATCCAAGTTTATCTATATCTTATGACACAAATAGATAAGAAGATTGAGACACACGAAGATCATAAAACAAAGAACGTTTCTCAGGCAATACCGTATGATATTCAAGAAGCATTTATATGCTATCGAACAACTACTATAAATAATGATTGACGGTTGTATATGGAACCCTCATATAAGATCTAGATATATGTGGATAGAGAAAATTCTGAAAAAAATGATGTTGACTTGTTTTTGATATATTATTCTGAATTGATACTTGGAATGTCATACATGAATTATTTCAAAATTGCAGACATATCGGCAACGATGAAAAAGAGACTACTCTAAAAGTACAAAATTAATAATTTTTAGTTTTTGATAGACATCTAAAAGTTTCTTGTAATATAAGTTCCAGGTAACTGATCAGAATTCGCATCAATTATTTGCAAGTTATTAGTAGCCCGTAAGACGTTGAGAATGTGTCAACATGAATCACAACAATAAAAAAAATAAGAAACAGGCAAAAAATTCAGCATTTTTTATTGTAAGAAGAATAATAATTTTGTTGAACAAGAGGAGTAAATTAAGAATGAATGATTATATTGACAGTCGAGAATTAGAAAATATGTTATATGAGGTTTCTTTTTCTGTAGTTTTAGCTGTTGTCATTATTCTATGCATAAATCTAGAGAATGGTTTTCAGGATGCTGCATGCATTTTCGTAACAAGATACCACGAGATCGTCTTTATTTCAAAGATCTTTTTGTATGATTATGACAGATACGGAAATTCTTCATCGATCGAAGATAGAGAAGTAGTTTTTAACTTAAACAAATCAAATGAAATTGAATCACTCAATAACATCTATCAGAATAAGATGAGGTTTATTTTATTTTATAAATTGATAATTGTTTTCGTAATAGTCCAACACCCTATGTAACTTAGGTAATCGGGGATATTTGTACATTTGAATACAAAAATCCAGTGATCAAACTTTCCATTTACTTTTCATCGGAATCCGAAGAAAACTAACGGACTCCAGATGACTGGACAGCATCCCATGAATGATTTCCGAATGGGATAGTTTTATGGGCAAGTTCTTATATCATTGTCTTTTAGATAAGAGATTTTTTGAAGTACGATTCATAGAAATTATAAGTATTATTCGAATATAAATAATATATTTCGAGTTCTCAATAAATATGAAATGTTGCCATAGGTTACATTAACGTTTTGAGCATCGAACCGAACACACTCTCCTATATCAAATGCATGAAATCCTTGCAAAATAGACGTGGCTCTAACTGATCGTTAATCAAGAAAAAGCATTGTCAAACATAATGATTATAGATATTCATGCTCAAACTTGTATTCCAACAAAAAATTCATTTCTTTTGCATGAAACCTTTGAAAATGATTGCATGAAGAAGGTTTCATGCAAATTTTATCAGAAATCTTTTCTTCGATTCGCAGATGAAAAAATATGAAAAATAAAGAGCACGATTTTAGAAATACAATGTTTCATTTTTAGAATACATGTTTATTTTTTCTGGTAATAAGAATCTCTTTTCTTTTTCAAGTATCCTACATCTTTATTAAATTATATATTAGATTCGAAAAAATTCATTGCCTAGTTAATTCGTAAGTATATGAAACAAATGTAGTGCATTTCCTATAGAGTAGATCTTAGTCAGGTGAACAATGCTAAATTTTCTGCGTTTTATCAACAACATCATTATAATTCGCGATTTTTCACTTCGTAGTCCGTTTTAACACCAACTGTTATGTCTATTCCATGCCTTAGAATGACAAAAACGTGCTGAACGACTGATTTTAACGACAAATGGCCACATATCATATGTAACATTTTTTTTCACCATGACTACCTTGATCAAACACTCAGCTTCGTAGCGTCGCAAGCCGCAGAGGTGTGTATGAGCATTAGGGATATAGCCAATCCGCATGTAAACATCTGCTAAAGCTCGTGGAACGATTGCGAACAAATCAGACATCCCGTATTCATCCATTTTGCAATAAGTCATATTTTTGCCCCACGATTGTTTGTAACCAGATGGCATTTCATCAAAACACTCGTAATATGGATTGAGAAGAACGCGATCACTTGGTAAAATTTCGGGGGATGGCAATACTTTCGCAAAATAGAGATCTGGTCGACTTCGAACTATAAAATCGTACGTTACATTGTTCTCTTTCTCTGCCTTTTCGATATGTTCCAAGCAACGTTGCCACTTTGCGTAACCGACTCGATCTTCGATAGCACCAAAATGCTCTCCTACAGGAACCCATTCTATTTTTCGTGGAGCAAGATCTATCTAATTCAAAAACCTTGTGTGAAAAATGACTTACAACATTGTGCTGTTTTCGTTGGCGATGACGTCGTTTTTGTTTGTTACAATATTTTAAGGCAGTGTTATATTTTTCTGGTGAATAGTATTCGACCTTGGCCCCATGGATATACTCAGAATCGTTTCGAAGCTCAAGAACAGCGAAGAGATCGCCTACCAATACATCTAGGGCTTCTCGTCGATAAGATGTGTACACTTCTTCCTTGTAGAGGGTTCTGGGAGCGCCTGTCATGCAATGAGCAAAATAGATTCTTCGAAGTTTAGTCGCATTGGGTGAAGGGCGTGGACAATCGGGTGGATCTTTAGCTATTCGGAATACGAGTAGAATCACGATTGCCTGAACGACGCACAACAATTTCAACCAGCATATATACTTGCTAGCACCTTTAAGCAATTCCAAGATATACGACTCAGATAGACTTGAACAGTTAGCACATTCCAAGTGAATCGTGTCCTCGACGTAATGAGGTATCGACTTCATTGTAAACTACGAAAAGAAACACAGGAAAATTTTACTGATAATCTATGGTATCAATTAGATTTTGTTCGCTGTTTATGCTTCTAAATTCATGTTTAGAGCAAGAAAAAATAGTGCAAAATCTGCTGTGAAACTGGATGAATGCGAGTGAACTCGCTTGATCGATTGCTGCCGATTCATCAGACAATAAAAATTCAGTCAGAGATATACAAATAGATTTCAAATAATCTTGTTACGAATTTCTATTGTTTAGTTCTTCCTACATGTATATACAGGTCAAACCATCTACACTTAAAGCATTTTTGTCTACAACGCATGATAGTGATGCGATTCTTTTGATACTGGATATCAGGATGATGTTGCCTTTAGACTATAGTTTTTAATCTTTGTACCTTCTTGTTTCGCACGATACTGATATACCATACAAGAAGAAAGTAATGTGTCAGTTTCTCAAAATAAACGATGTTTGTTCACACATAGATGTACGCATTCATTGTACTTTTCTTCAGAACGAAATTTCCGAAAAGACAATCACAATCCCATGATGAATTTTACAGTTATATTAAAAACAGATACTCATTAAGAAGAACACAAGTGACTCTACTACTTTAAGCATCTACTCTAATCTCTATCAGAGCTATATCATTCGAAATATGCATTCATTAGATTCCAGTGAGTCTTCAATAGTTTCTACAGGCATAACTATATTTGTCTTATCTGATAAACAAAAGAGTTGATCATGTGGTAGTTTTATTTATTTCATTGTATAAATATTCAGCATGATTAATGGTTTGGCTTGTGTGTCAACTTCTATCATTAACTGCTGCTAGATACCCGATCCAATGCATAATTATCAGGAGAACTTTGTAAAATGTTTGAAATCGAATTTTATAAATGTAATAGTCTTGTAATAATACACTTATCTTATGATGCCAATGGCCATCATACTATATGAAGAAACATAAATTAATATCTTTGCACTTAATGGATACTCGGTTAAAATTTCCTTTTTGTGTTAATCGGAAGACTTCGATTTCAATTCAGATCATCGAAGTCAAAATTGAATTTCGTTTGTTATTGTAATTTACTTGGTAGTTAATTATATGTGCTACGAGATTTTTTTCATAAGGTCTTTCATCAAGACAGATGAGATGTCAATGATTATATGTCCGACCGATATACAAGTTCAACATCAAATGAATGTTCATCGATGTGGATAGTTAATAAGGATAAAGATTATATGCTCGCTAAAAACGTGAAATAGTAATTAAATGGGAAATCCAACTGCTAAATCTCAGCATCTAAATTTCTCATCATTACGAAAGTAAAAGCCTGAACAAAACTGGATTGTCATATTCACAGGGAGTTGTTAAATAAGCCAATGGGATGCCTCACATTCTTTTGAGAAGTTTCAAGATTTGTAGAATACTTAATCCTCAGGTAATATCTTTGTATTGATTCGAAAGTAAGTATATGATATACCAATATTTTGATATGATTCATTCAAGACGAGAAGCAGGAGAAACGACTCATGACAGTCTATCATAGCGAGTTCAATCTGATCTGATCAATTTAGAATGATATCTGTCTAGAAAATTCTAGCTGTTGTAAGATTTTAATGTAAATTTGATAGAATGACAAGAACTGAAGGCTTCATCAATTCACTATCTCTCTCTCATCTTGCCGATTACTTAATACGATATGCACTCTTTATCTCTTTACTCATTCTGTGATTTTATTAGCTTCCTGGCGGTACGGATTGTATATCGACAATCTATTTGTGTATGTGTCTTGCCGTAGATAAAAAAAACCATTAACTCTGGTAATATTTTTCACAACGAGGGTTTAGGCTGCACTTGATTGATTGTAGAAGAGTGGAGCGTAGAACACGTTGAGAGTCTTTAAGAATTTGGTAGTGAAATTCGTATGATCAAAGTAAAACAAGTGGTAGTCGAAAAAAAATTTGGAAACATGCATCATTCAGTGAAAATTAAAAAAGTTGGATAACTTCATCATATATAAAAAAAAAGACGAGAATTTCTCACCGAAATGATGTTGTTGCTGCACAAAAATGTGCACGTTACAATTTTTTTATGGTAAAATGTTTTATTCGAGAAAAGAAAGGAAAAGAAAAGAAATCTCTTCGATGGGAGAAAGCAGCAAAGTGATGTCAAACCCGAAATGAATATTTTTCTACTTCTCTTCAAAATTAATTATACCTTCTCTCTTTACCAAAGAAAGCAAAAGCTAAGGTATTGTTTCACAGATCAAACCGCACAATGTAAAATACACCATTGTTGTCTACAATGCTGCTACTTGAAAAATAAAATACCCCAATGCCATCTATACATATGATTAAACTATCAAAGATAATGAGTGATCTTAAGCATGGAACAAGATATCCACGAATTCTATTTATTGGTGATAGTAAAGGCAAGGAAGGCAACTTTTTCGTCGTGATAGTCTCGATTAGCCGTACCATATATGGCATGGCACATCTAACAAAGGTTGTATGTTCATTTCGTCCATTTTCGCTGAATTCGAACTGCACGGGAGAATTCTTTGCTGATTTCAGTGTCATTGTCAAAGAAAAATTTCATGAGTGAGGTTTAAATTTGATGAAAATTGACTGTATTATTTAACATACTGATCTAAAATCTTGTTTGAGGCTCGTCAAGAAAGTTTAAACACAATGCTGAATTTTCGAATTCAGTACCTTTATTCGTTTTGAATATGAATGACGAAGCACCGAAATGTATACTACTAGTTTCAGCTACACAATTGACGTTGTCAAACTTATTATCACAATATCTGTTGCCCAAAGTGTGTCATTCAAGCACGAGAAATTATTATTCCCGAGTATTTGTTACTCTGATAGTCATGCCTCAACTGAGAATGAATGGGTTCACTGCTTCACGTTCGATTTATTAATTATCTGGTTGATTAGTTGTCCAAGCTTCACACTGATTATCATACAATTGAAGTAAACGAAAACTTTAGGGTATTTGAATGAGAATGACTAAATAAAGTGTTAGGACGAAGTTAATGAGTTTGTTAATAAACAAAAAAAAACCAGAGACTACACTGTAAAAAAAAGGGCACATTAATATACCCTTTAAGGGTTTATGAAAATGCAACGTATAATAAATAGAGTCCTGCGGGACAAACTTTCGATTGTCCGGAATCCCGTTTGTCCCGTCCCGAAGTTTTTTTATTAGTCCCGTTCCCGTTTGTCCAGTCCCGAATTTTTTCGAGTTGTCCCGTAAAATCCCGTTTGTCCCGTTGACAAAAAGTGCTTAGATGCCGTTTCGTTCCTCCGACGAAAACAAGACACCTTTTCTACACAATCAATAGGAAAATAGAGTAATAAGAACTTGATCAATATGAAAAGAGATCGAGAAATGTAAGACTAGAGTTAAGTTTTTTTTAATAAAAATAGAAACTGGTACTCTCAAGTAGAAATTTGAATTAATAATCAGGG